>JBBBDQ010001839.1:185000-207500 GCA_037127315.1 Ascarosepion bandense | reverse complement strand
CGTAACGGACGAAGGAACTAAGTAACTAAATAACTAACTAAGGAAGAGTTGGGGCACCTTCCCTGTTAACCTTAATACGGACTCTTCCTAAGACTATATATAGTAGCAGTCATTAGTGGACTACAATGTATCCAGCAGCGAGGGTAACATTGCACCCCAGCGAGGGTAACAGTGTATCCCAGCGAGAGTAACATTGCCAAGTCTCACGTCTTGTATTATTATCGCATTCTCTCGTATTCGATTAACCGTATTGTACGACGTTCTACTAACTTTCCCTGTACATATTTCTCTTCACTATATTGCATTTTCTACCGTATTCCACTGCGTTGTGTATTTATTGGATCTAACCCCAGATCCACAACAGTGGCGACGAAGAATTGAACAGTCACGCGGAGGAAAAAATACGTTCTTAAGTCAGTTGCCACCACAACAGTGTCGACGAAGATTCAAGCAGTTCACGTGGGGAAAAATATACGTTCTCAAGTCAGTCACCAACACAACAGTGGCGACGAGGTCCCGAACAGAGAAAAGAAAAGAACTTACGGGAAAAACAGCAGTCACGAGAAAGGATTCAAATAAAACTATACATATGGTCGACCACAAACAATGACGAGAAATTACCAATCACTGCGGAAAAAAGAATCCTACTACGATTGTAACGAGTCTTACACCGATGAAAAATACTACTATATATAGTAATAGTCATTACTGGACTACAGAGTATTAACAGTGTTAGTGTATCCCAGTGATCTAGTCTTGAGGGTAACATTGCCAAGTCTCAGGTCTCTTATTATCCAGTATTCTCTCGTATTCGACTAACCGTATTGTACGACGTTCTACTAACTTTCCCTGTACATATTTCTCTTCAATATATTGCTTTTTTCTACCATATTGCGTTTTCTACTGTATTACTCTGCGTTGTGTATTTATTGGATCTAATCCCAGATCCACAACAGGAAAGAATAAGCAGAATTATTACATGATGAACAAAATTTAGTGAGACTAATTTGACTCAGTATTCTAGGTATGGACGAATAGTAGACTGATATATATGTAAGGTATATTCCGGAGAGATAAACTGTCTCGCTCGGCAGAGCATTTATTTTACATATCTTTAAGTTTACCACTGTGGTTAATCTATAGTAATATGAAAAAAAAAAAAAAAAAAAAAAAAATTCACAAGCTCTTTAGGTAAGTTATTCACTGATTTTTTTCTTGTGTGTGTGTGTTCCTCTTGTCTTAGATATTCTCCGCAAGTGTCAAATTTTACAAGCCCTCTTTCCTCGATTTTTTTTTCCATCTGTGATGGGATTGTCCCACAATCACTTCCTCATAGTAGTATAGTAGTATCGATATTACGTAAGGGTTCAATACATTTTTAAAATTATATTTTCCTGTGTCTTAATATTTTACTTGTTTTTTGGGAGCTTTTTTTTTTAACTATCTACTAGCAGCTTCGGATTTCGGTGTCATATTTACTTTCCTCTGTTAAATCAATTCGTAAATATTTAAATGTTTGCATTTATTTTATGTTGGTATCTACAATCATACATTTTGTCTTCTTACAATTGACCTTCAGTCCTTTCTTCTCGTTTTCCTCTACTCCTAATTTTCGTAGTTCATTTTGTTTCTTTTCCGTTTCTGCTATCAGCATTGTATTATTACATATCTTATGTTGTTAAGATTGTAGTGGACACTAATGAATCCTTGTGGTATGACTATTTCTCTCAGAATAGCTTCATGAAGTCCGGTGAGAAGACACATCGTTGTCTTTCAATCTTTTTGTTCTTTTTTTTTTTTTTTATAAATTCATTTTTTATCCGCATACTGACGACCTTTTCCAAGTATAAGTTCTGAATTATTCGAATATCCTTCTCAAATAAATCAAGTTTACCTGGCTGTTCTAACACTTGCTTAGAAAACTAAAAACGTCACTTGGAATAATTTCCCTGCTGAGAAAGATCAAAAGTTCTTAAAGGATTGAATTACAAATTAGTCTGAAATTTTGCAGAAGACAGAGAAACAAATGAGTAAATTTATCATTGAATAAAATTTCAAAAGTAAGAAATATTTGCTTATGCAAGTACGTAAGAAACGGGACGGACTTTGTATATAAAAACTAAACCAAAAAACTATAGAGAAGAATAAAGAAAGAAAAAACGAAATGCAGTCAGGAAAGAAAGCTAAAGCGAATATTATAAACCAGGTTCATAGAAAATAAATATTTATTCAGATGTTCTTGTAATAATAATAATACTACACGGAAGGCTTACGGCCCATCACGTTGAATACACCGGTTCTCGCTCAATCACCGAAGTTAAGCAACGTTGAGCCTGGTCAGTACTTAGATGGGTGACCACTTGGGAATACCAGGTGCTGTAAGCGGATGTGCAATGGATATATTTCTTTAATGATATCACCCCAAGCAAGGCGGTAACGCCACTGATGCGCATGGGGCTACTTAAGAGTGAAAAGATTGGAAAAGAGAAAGCCGGAAACCACATCCTAAACAGTGAACAAGGGATGAGCCTCTACACCTGTTCAAAAGACGTGGGTGGAGTGTGAACGAAAGAGAAATCGGTAAGCCGAGTTCGAATTCCAGTTGAATACTCTGCATTCACTTAAGCACTGGTACCCTTAGGAAAGGTATTAATCCGTCCCTTCCCTCCAGTTATGGGCTAAATAACAAGGGACTTGGGGACCCTGCCCTTAAAAACAAATCCCAACGAATCTCGATATTCGAAAAGAACAAAACATTCAGTCAGTTAGGTGCCATACGTGATACACGCTTGAGCGATCATGTCTCGAAAGAGACATGACTGACTGGGCAGAAGATTATCCCGCAGTAGGTTGCCATTGCTTTCTGCGGTAGACTGGTTGCCGACCAAGGCTATAGAACCCAGACTGTCCTGCTATTTGATCCATAACTGGAAGGAAGAGACGAATTAATACCTTTCCCAAGGGTATTTGCGCGTAAGATGAATACAATGGATTCAACTGGAATTCGAACTCGGCTCCCCGATTTCTCATTCCGAGCCGATATCCACTGTACCACAACGAACATCCTTACATCCTTACATCTTTTTTTCCTCGGAGGTCGAAAAAAAAACAACAAAGCATTACTAGACACAAAAAACTTATTAAAAAAAACAACAATAAATTATTGAAAAAGATAAAGGTATTACCAGCAATAAATAAATAAAATTTAGTTGGCAATAAATAACCCGCAGAGGTTGATATGCCATAAAAACAAAACAACCAACATACATAGGACCTGTAACAATTTTATGGGACGTTACAATCCACTCACAGACGAACAACCAAAGTTAATCGCCCATACATCGTAATGAAAGACCACAAAAATAGAAGGTGTTTTCTCATCGACCTATCCGAGGTTAAAGACTGTAATGTATATTAAAAAAAAAACATCAAAATACGAGAATTTGGAAGTAGAATTCTAAAAAAATGTGCCACATGAGAACATCAAAAGTCCAGATGTAGTTGGAGCCCTCGTTTTGAGTGGAAAATGTTCCGATAGGCTCGTTGAAGGGATTCCTAGCAGCCGACGCCTTAAAGAAATATTGTACTCATAAGTACAGGTCAAACATTATACAGAGCTTTTTCTATGAAAAATATGTGCGATCTTGATTTATATTTTCTTACAAAAATGATGAAAAGTTATCGTAGATCTTTGGTTGGGTCCCGGAAGGAAATGTGTATACAACAGAAAGCAAAGGATATAATACTAATTCTCTTTCTTCTAATAGACCATGTTACGTGTATATATATATATATATATATATATAGGGAGAGAGAGAGAGAGAGAGAGAGAGAGAGAGAGAGAGAGAGAGAGACAGACCGACAGACAGACAACCAGACAAACAGTAAAGTGGCAATTTATTTTTATTTTTTTGCGTTAATTTCGTCGTCGAGTTGTAAAGATATATATATATGAAACCCCCAGTTCTGTTCAGCTTAGTCTTTCTCGTTTCTTATTTTGATGTTATTTAGGGTTGAGGGGCATATATATATATATATATATATATATATATATATCCCATGTTACGTGTATATATATATATATATATATATAGAGAGAGAGAGAGAGAGAGTGTGAGAGAGAGAGAGAGAGACAGACAGACAGACAGACAGACAGTAAAGTGGCAATTTATTTTTATTTTTTTGCGTTAATTTCGTCGTCGAGTTGTGAAGATATATATATATATATATATATATATATATATATATGAAACCCCCAGTTCTGTTCAGTTTAGTCTTTCTCGTTTCTTATTTTGATGTTATTTAGGGTTGAGGGGCATATATATATATATATATATATATATTAAATTTGTGTATTTAGGCAGCAAATTTTCTTTTAGACAGGTCAGATTAAATAAATTGCAAACAGTGTGTCTGCTTATTTTTTAATAAAATCCGTTCATACTCACGGATAATCTTTCGCGTATTATAATTGAAAGTTGTGAGCTGTAACGTTGATAGATGTTATTATCATTCATTTTTCAAGATACCCAAGTAATTTCAATGTGAGTTATGGTAACAAAAATAATTACATTTCATTACATTTGTCTGACCATTCGTCCATTTCTAGCCATCTACAACAACATTCCTGTCTACATTCACAATATAAAAAATAATGATCGATAACACAACTATCCTATGCCAAGAAAACAACGAAAGCAAATTACAGATTCTCGAGGCAATATTCATTAAAAACCTTAAGCCGTCAATTAATAGAATCAGCTATGAATACTGTTGTAATGTTCTAAAATGTTTGTAAAAAGAACAGTTTTTTCATGCTTTATTACGTGCATGACCATGATATAACAACATATTAAAAACATTCCATTTTGAATAATTTTCACGTTCTAATGAACGTTATCAATTTGTCAACCATTATATTTGAAGCAAAATATAAAAAAATAAAAAAATAAAAAATACAATAATTGTATCAACACAGTTTTACGGTTATTTTTTGCTACCATACCTCACACCCCTAAAGATGATTTCGGAAAGAGATTGAAAGTACTTGGGTTCTTTGAGAAATGAATGATAATAATGAATGATATTGCAAAAAATAAAATATAAAGGCACTGCCTCAATATTCTCTCTCTCTCTCCCTCTCTCTCTCTCTCTATATATATATATATATATATACATATGTATATATATGAGAATACATATTCAGTAAATACAAAAAAATTAAAAAGGGGTCTAAGACAAGAATGTGTCTTCCCACCAGACTTATTCAACCTTTACCGTATGACAATTTTGAGAGAATTAGAAGTCCTACCAGGATTCATTACTGGCGCTCACAATCTTAGCAACATAAGATATGCAGATGGCGCAGAGTTGATAGCAAACACAGAAAGAAATCAACAAGAAATCTTACATAAGAAATCTTCAGACCAAACTCGCGGCGAGAGATTTCATAACTGGTAGTAAAGTTTAATAACGGGTAGTATAGAAAATGAACTGAGCCGACGCTACCTCACTACTGTCTCTCTATGAGCATATATATATATATATATATATATTGAAGACAAGAGGAACACACACACAAGAAAAAAAGTGAATAACCTACCTATATATATATATATATATATACCGGTCTTTATCATAATAGATATTATTGTTATTATATATTTGAAAGTAATTTCGTCAAAAGTATTTTATTTTTTTTCTAAATTATAAAATCACGTTCATTAAAAGCAAACAAATTTTACGCCTGCTCTCCGAAATTAGAGTTCGTATTAAACTTTTCTGAACTTATCTGGAGAAACTTTTTCGAGCGCTTCCAGACTCTCTCTGTGCCCAAAACTAAATTATTTTGATATAATTCTCTTCATGAAAAACAGAAAGACATTTTCTAATAGACGCAAGCTCTATGTTCTTCTCTGAGAAAGATAAAAATATAAACGTTGTTAGAGGATGGAATTAAGAAGTTGCTTGAAAGATCAATGATGATAGTGGAGCAAAACGATAGCTATATGGAAAAAAAGAAAAGAAAAAAGTGAAAAAAGAAAAAAAAGGAGAAAAATAGGAATTAAAACGAAGGAAAGAAAAAACAAAAGTAAGAAAATATCAAATAAAAAAGGAAAAGAAAAATAGGAAAAAGGAAAAAATGAAAAAGGAAAAAAAAGGAGAAAAAGCAAAAAAAGGAAGTAAAAACAAAATAAAAATAAAAAAGGGAAAGCAAAAAAGAAAACTTGGGAAAAAGAAAAAACGAAGAAAGAAGAAAAATAAAAATAAAAACAATCAAAAGGATAAAGAAAAAATATAAAAAAAAAAACGAAAAAAAATTAAAAGAAAAACGAAAAAAAGAGAAAAGGAAAAATAAAAGAAACAAAAAGTAAAAAAGAAGAGAATATAATTTTTTTTTTAACAATATAAAAGCAAACTTTTTGCCACCCCAAAAGATCATCTGCACCACCAGATATTTCTTTGTATCGTTAGTCAAACCGGTCAGTTGAACCGAACCTCACCCACCTTGCGAGAGAGGACGTAAGAGGAGAGACAGATACGAAGAGAAGCTTTTTTTTTTCTGACCTCGTAGTTCGGTCCGTGCGTGAGAAGGTCAGTATTTCTCTTGCTTTTATTTTATTTTTTTTTCACTTTTCTCAAGGCTTCGTTGATTATAGATTGACGAAGAATGTCTTTTAGAACGAGTTTTATATTTCGACAAGGTTAATGTGTCTTGCCGTAAATGTCCTGAATAAAGAATTTAAATAGTCTGCTTGTTGTTTCTTTTATTAGGTCAGTCAACTCTCATCAGACACAATGGCAGGGTGTGTGTGTGTGTGTGTGTGTGTGTGTGTGTGTGTGTGTGTGTGTGTGTGTGTGTGTGTGTGTGTGTGTGTTTGTGTGTGTGTGTGACAGTGGTGGGGATTCATACGTCATAAGAAGACGTAACGAAAAACATAACAATGATTTAACGTATAGACTTGCGCATAAGATGTTAAAACTAAAACCGAATAAAATAAAGGACAATAAAACCGAATTCAAAGAAATACTAATAAAAAAATGAATAAATTCAGAATACATATGATATTTCTTCCTCTATTTGCCGTGTCCCTTTTCGAATGTAGAATCACTGCCCTCCACAATTTCCTATCCTTTCCAATAATTGTTCTGCGAACGATCAACGTCAACTACAACTGAAATGGATAGCTCTATCTAGAAGAGAAAATAATGATATAATTGTAAACATGCAACGCAACATTTGACCAGACCTTCATTATTCCACGTTGCGTTTATTTCTCGTTCATGTCGAGGCGCACCGAAAGCTGAGAAAGAGCCCGATGCACGTTCACAAGGTAACAAAATCAAATTGGAATGCCACGTCGAGAAATAACCCGAACTCTGTTTATATATATGTAAATATTTTTTATTTTTTATTTTTCAGAGCTTCGCCTGCTGTCCTAAAGGCGACACTTGAGATAACTTCTGCCGATTAGCCATGACGTTTCCCTCCCAGCTCCTCACCCAGCTACGCATCTCGAAATCTGGCTAGCAACACAAACGAATACTGGAATCATGCGATGGACAAGTATGCCCCTTGCGAAGAGTGTACCAGAACAAGTTCCCCTCTCTTAAGTGTAACTGTTAATATACAGGGATGTGCGCTACAATTCGGACTAACTTTAACTTGGTATAAAATGACAACCATATTAAATATATCATTTTTTTCTTGTTTCAGATTTGTGTGATAATCTGTTGAATTAAGAACAAATTAAGCAAAATGTCTAGTGAACTCGAGCGCCGTACTGCAATTATTGTGACCCTACGTTGTGGACGCACGCTCAGAGAGATTGTTGAGTTTTTCATTTTCCAAAATCAACTGTGTATGACATGGCCACGACCTTCAAAAAAGTCTGGAGCGGCTGAGGGTGAGTCCCTGACTCCTCAGAGAAAAACACAGGATCGATCCGTGGTAAGCAAGAGGAACAAGGACTTCATGGAGCAGCTTCAGGTCCTTATCCATGAAGACCCGAGCTCATCCATGCAGACGTTGGCGACAAGGTTCAATGTGCATAGGACAACGGTCCTTCGTGCCATCCATGAGGATCTCTGATACAAGAGCTCCTGCTCATGAGTCTAATTTGTTCCAGGCTTAGTGTGACGAGAATCCGGACATGTTCTGGTCAAAGGAGTTCTGGTCCCCTAGTAGCCCAGACCTGAATCCTTGCGACTATTACCTATGGGGTGTACTTGAGAGACAGTCCAACAAACGTGCACACAATACTGTCGACTCCCTGAGGACTGCCACCATCGAGGCCGTGGTCAACTTGTCCAGGGAGCAGGTGACCAACGCCTGTAGGAGGTTCCGGCCACGTGTGGAGGTTGTGATTTTAGCTGGAGGGGGCTGGATTGAATAATATGATAGAGGAGAGATCAGACGACAATGTTAAAAAGTAATTTGTCGTGTAAATATTTGTCATTCTGAATAAACACAATTTTTCTTTCAGTATATGTTTTCCGGATTGTAGTGCACACCCCTGTAGACAAACGAAAGATATTTATTTTTTTTAATCATATCACCCCGAGCAAGGCGGCAACGCCACTGATGTGCACGGGGCTACATAAGAGTAAAAATATTAGATAAAAGAGAGTGAAGAGAAAGACGAACCAGTTAGAAAAGAGCAAGATAAGGAAGAGAATACAGGTGTGGTGTGATGGCAGTTGCAAAGGTGGAGAGAAAGGAAAGGATATATTGGGTGATGAAGAAAGATCTAAGAAATTCAGACAACTTAAGACTATTAATACTTGGTGGAAAAGCAAGAGAAATAAGATGAAAGAAATACTAGTCAAAAATGAATAATAATTGCCAATGCTTCATCTAAGAAATTCAGACAATTTAAGACTATTACTACTTGGTGGAAAAGCAAGAGAAATAAGATGAAAGAAATCCGAGTCAAAAATGAATAATAATTGCCAATGCTTCATCTAAGAAATTCAGACAACTTAAGACTATTACTACTTGGTGGAAAAGCAAGAGAAATAAGATGAAAGAAATACTAGTCAAAAATGAATAATAATTGCCAATGCTTCATCTAAGAAATTCAGACAACTTAAGACTATTACTACTTGGTGGAAAAGCAAGAGAAATAAGATGAAAGAAATACTAGTCAAAAATGAATAATAATTGCCAATGCTTCATCTAAGAAATTCAGACAACTTAAGACTATTACTACTTGGTGGAAAAGTAAGAAAAATAAGATGAAAGAAATACTAGTCAAAAATGAATAATAATTGCCAATGCTTCATATAAGAAATTCAGACAACTTAAGACTATTTCTAATGGGTGGAAAAGCAAGAGAAATAAGATGAAAGAAATACTAGTCAAAAATGAATAATAATTACCAATGCTTCATCTAAGAAATTCAAACAACTTGAGACTATTACTACTTGGTGGAAAATCAAGAAAAATAATATTAAATAAATACTTCTTAAAACAATAATAATTGAGAAAGCTTCGTTCTAAAATTAAACACACTTTAAAACTATTAAACTGAATAAGAATACTAGAGAAAATTCACGAAAGAAGCATTTATAAAAGATAAGTAATAATTGTCACTTCTTTATTTAAGAAATTCCATCAATTAAATTTATTTCGAGAATCACCACGTTACAATCATGGTGAGATTTAGAACAAGCATCTGTATATCAAATATGTATATCTTTCTATATATATATATATATATATAGAAAGATCATGAATTTGGTTTGAAGAGTAATTGCGAGTCCAATGTCTGGATAGGTTAGTTTATACTCAGACCCAGTAGGTTGGTTGGTTGTGTTTTATGGCATATCGACCTATGTGGGTCATTTAATGCCAAATCATTTGTTGTATCACATCTTTTTTGGTCCATTATCCCAAGATTATTTCTTTGAAACATTCATTGGATCAAATCAGTTTTTCTGAAATTATCCCTTGGTTTGGGTCAAGTTACTTTAAAACATTCATTAAAACATTCATTAAAACATTCATTAAAACATAAAACATTCATTAAAACATTCATTGCATTAAGTCTTGCTCTTTGCATCATATATATCTTTGGGTTTGGTTTTGGTTATATTTTCTTGTATAGATTTACTTTTTTCAGAAAAGCTATAGTATTGGGGTTTGTTTTGCAATCAGTTCTTTCAGATGTGTTGGCATTGAAGTAAGTTTGACGGATATGGGAAAGATCGTCACAATCCAGTAGGAAGTGCTTCACAGTATAGGACTCCTGGCATGCCACGCACACCGGAGGGTCCTCTTTTTCCAATAGGAAGGAATCGGTCAAGTGTGTGTGTACTATATGAATGTGGGATATAACCACTTCTTCCTTGTGTGATTTTCTGGCTTCCGGTGTTCATCAAATCCAATAGAAACAGAGCTATCAAGAGCGGAACAGTACTAGATTGTAGCTGTCGGGAAAGCAAATAAATGGAAGGGAATTTCACAGGCGGGAAGTGCGAGAAAAGAAGCTGCTGGAGTAGAAGTTGCATTTACATTTTATTGGTTTCACACTAAAAGGAAGGGACATAGTTGCTAATCTTGTGGCTCGAGAACATTCATACATAGAGGGTACCAGTGAGCTAAGTTCATCGGAGCAGAAACCGTGAAAGTATTTGTAAAAGAAACACAGGGAAGTCACATTGCGCTGGTGAGAAGGTGGCTGTATCCGAGCTGGCAAGTCGGGATCGATCACATTACAGATTCTCCGTTGGATTTTATCAAGGACCCCTAGGCTGGTATCAGGGGCAGTATTCAATGCACAGGTGGATGGTAAATTTATATATATGCAGGAGAACCGACCTTCTTAGCAGCGGATTTAGCTATGGATTCGATATAGTCATTCCACTTGAGGTCTGTTGTGAGAGTTAAAAAGTGCATTGGAAACTTGCTGGCAGGCGCAGTCACTCAAGATTGGGAGTCTAATTTTAAAGCAGATGTTAGGGTTCAAGCAAACACATTGGAGTTCATTCCTCAATGGTTGTCCTGAGAATACCGTCGTGAACCAAAAATTGTTATTGGTCTTTGAAATATGCCACTCTTACCAGTTCTGATATACAGACAGTGACGGTGTCGTGTCAAGTGGCTTCACCCTCAAATTCCTGAGCTGGGCACAAACTCTTCTAATAGTCAGAGATACTGTTGCCATACCAGGTCAGATTTCACCTATAATTCATGTCAGAGTTCCCGACAAAATCCAATGGTCCTGGGCATGACGGTAAACTGCATCCGGCAAAAAGGCCTCTGATTAGGAGGTTGTGAGGAACATGGAACCACCTCTTAATTGCTGTTGTTCTCAGGTCCACCATGACCCGGAGTAGTAGCACCTGTTAGGGTTCCAGCTATGGGTAACTAGTTAACCCCACAAACTGGGGTCAAAACATGATGAAAGTATAAAAATAGACTTTTATAGAAAAACGAACATTATTTGAAGGAAAAATATTACTAACAGAACATTTTGAAGGAACAAATATTACCAGTAATACATTTCTGAATACAAAACTGGAAGACATCTTCAGTTTAAATAAAATAAAAAAGAATTAAAAAATTAAATTTGTTTTCATCAAAATCTCACTAAATCAACCTTCTCACTATAACCGAACAAAAAAACATACCTTAAAACTCCACCTTTTTGGCATTAAATAACCCACAGAAGTGTTGATATGTCGTTAAACAGAACAAAACTCAAACTCCAAAATCCGAAGATAGATCTGCAATGTAATCGATCTCGTCTTCATTAATTTCTCACCGATGGGATTTGTCTTTTCTACAAATATTTTGACGACTTATGCTCTGACGAGCTTCTTTCCCTGGTGCCTCGATACATAAATTTGCTTGTGCTACTTGATTGGCATTTAGGTCCCGCGCTTTTACTATCAAAATAGTCAACTGTAACTCCCACTAGTACTCTATTAGTTTCTTTTCTCGCACACCCCGCCCGTGGAGCTCCCTTTCGTATACTTGCTTCCCTGAGAGCTACTTTTTGTTTTTTTTTATCCATGTTTTATTTTAGGATTTGAACCTCTTCTTCGCTATTTTCTCTTGCATTATCGTGAATGAAAGTTGTAGATAAACATTACAGATCCATTGAGTTTGCTTGCCAATGCTTGAGTCAGCTTTTTTTCCAGAGTAATCTTTTTAAAATGTGACATGGATTCCAACCTTAGAAAAACTTGAATGCTATTATTTCCAGTGAAACTTGAAATGGTTTTTGAAAATTATCCATGTAGTTTCTCTTCTCACACATCCCGTCTGTGGAATTCCCTTCCATATACTTGCATTCCTGATAGCTACAAACTCCAAAAGTGTAAATATTATGTTGTCATCTTCTGTCTCCCTAAATCCCACCCATCTCTTATTCTCTCTTCAGCATTCCCTGTACATTTTTTTTTCTCACTGTAACTCTCTGCACACCAGTGGCAGTACTTGAGGTGAAATGATTTCCTTCTCTGATTCCATGTGCCTATGACTTACAGGTTTGCTACTCCGACTGACACCAAATAGGTCGAGTTTCGATCCCGGCCAAAAGCAAGTGGATGTCTAGCCACACTGATGAGCTGTGATACAGCGAAACAGGTTTGTATGTGGATGACACACACATATATATATATATATATATATATATATATATATATATATATATTAATGCAAGTTTCATTGAATAATATAGACAAGTTTTGTCTATTAATTTTGTGTAGGATCCGTTCATACCGTCTGATATACTTGATGGTGATGTCGTTGAAAGACAACAAAAAATCACAGTAATTGTTGATTTTTTTATCGGGTCTAAGCTTTCGGCTCACATAAGCCATTATCAAAGAGTAAATATTAATACACAGTAAACATAGAACATTTAAGTTATTAACAATAAAGAGAATTGAATTGAAAATATAAGTCCATCCCTACCGTGGCGGATGGCCGAAGACAGTGACAAAATAGTGGCGTTGTGGTCCCTGGTCTGATTACAGACATTTGAGTACGTTATTGGAAATATCAAAATTGATTGTATTCAAATCAGGTTTAAATTGTTTAATGTAGATTGCTTCGAGGATTTTTAGTTTCTGTTTGCTATTTTCTTGCTTAAGTATGTACGTGTTATCAACAAGCGTTTTTTTCAGAAGTGTGCGTTGATAACCGTGTTGTTCTAAATGACGGAATATATTTGAATTTTCATTTAAGTGCAACGTCAGACGCCGTGAGAGCGAATTTGTGGTGTGGCCAATGTAGATATTATTGAGGTTGTTAGAGATGCATTTACTAAATGGACATATGAATTTATAGACTACATTGGTTTTTTGCAAATCACTAACGGTGGGGAAGAGTCGTTGCGGACGAATGAATTAGATGTAGTAGATTTAGTGTAATATATAATAAACTTAATTCTTTTGTTAGAGTCTGTCGGAGAAATATTAGTATTTATGAGTTTTTTTAGGATGTTTTCATCTAGTTGGTAGTTATAAAGCACCTACACAAAACAATTTACACATCCTGTTAAAAGCAAAATGAAATTCCTACTTGGTAATGTCTAAAATTATAGGCTTACGGCCATATCACGTTGAATACACCGGTTCTCGCTCAATCACAGACGTTAAGTAACGTTAATCCTGGTCAGTACGTACTTAGATGGGTGAACGCTTTGGAATACCAGGTGCTGTAAGCGTTTAGTGACGGATGCACGTTGTGCGTTGTGGTGCAGTGGTTATCGGCTCGGAAAGAGAAATCGGTGAGCCGAGTTCGAATTCTAGTTGAATACCCTGCATTCCCTTAAGCACCGGTACTCTTGGAAAAGGTATTAATCCGTCCCTTCCCTCCAGTTATGGGTTAAATACCAGGGTAGGACTTGGAGACCCTGCCCTTAAAAACAAATCCCAAAGAATCTTGATATTCGAAAAGAAAAATGTATTACTAGACACTAAAACTTAATCAATCAATTACGCTACTATGGTTAATATTTGTTTTGCTATTTTACAAAAATATGGCACAAGGCCAAAAGGGGGGATGAGAAAAGGCTGGTCGTCATCTGTCTTACATCAACTTAGCTAGCCTCATTCGCTGATCCAAGCAGACTATACAAAATCCCTTGCACCAAAACATCACATTCCTACTTACTATTCTTACTACAAACACCAAAATGCCTCAAGGACTCTGTGAAGATCTAACTAATCCTATATGTATGGGGTGTGGGAAATAACAAATTTAAAATTGAAAACCCCGATGAATATTTATGCAATTGTTATGGTGAAACACACCTATTCCTCAGATAATGGACTCTTACTCCTATATTAATAAGAGTTAACAGGAAGTTAACTCGAGAAGATCTTGGAAAGTTCTTAGGCGTTCTTAGAAGTTCTAGAGAGTTCTTTAGAGCTCTATTGGAGTTCAGTAGAACTATTAGTTAATTTCAGTTTGGACATAGTTGGACTAAGGCGGTTGATATTAGTCGGCAGTTAGCCGAATACTAAGGAGTCAGCTTACAGTGGAAGATTACCAAGTTCCTAACATTTTCGGTGCGTTAAGTCGATTAGCAACCGACATAACACGATTATAACCTTCAGTGCGAAAACTACTCCACAACAACAATGAATAATACTCTTTACAAAAACGCTAACCGCCACATTTTTGTGTAGGGTGGGTACCGAATCATCTCTCAGTTGCGTCTCTTTCCTCAAAGATCGAGTGCGGCTCAGTTGTAGCCCCGTCCGCGAGGACAGGGTTGCTTCTGAGAAAAATTACACTGATAGATGCCCTCTGCGTCACCCCATTGCAGCAAAGGGGTGGACCAGGTGCTCGACACTGGGGCCAGCTCAGCCGGCAGTTGAGGGGATCGGGGAATTATTGTCCCAGTGCCTGTCCGTACGCAGTCGGGTCCCCACATTAAAAAAAGACCTTATGTTACATCCCGCTTCAGTGTGGGAGTAGAGTAAATACAGACGCTACCATTGTTTAAAACCTTTCCGCATCGTTAGGCGTTAGATATTTTTATTATTTACTAGCAGTATAGCCCGGTGTTGCTCGGGTGTAATGAAAGCTTTAAAACTAATCCATGGTCCTGGAGCTCAGACTCAGCCTAAAGAATATTTGTGTAAAGTTTGGTGAGAATCGAATAAAAATTGTGGATTTGTATAAAGGACATACAGACAGATAAACAGACACACCCACACACAAACATCTTGCTTTTTATATATATATATATATATATATATATATATATATATATATATATATATATATCGATTTTCTGCACTATTGTAAGAACTGCAACCTTGAAACTTCTGAATATCGTTTCTTATGTCTTTGTCTATGAGTGTATCAAATTTGATTAAAATCGGACCACTCCTTCTATAACCCGATTTTTTCGATTATCAATATTTATCGGGGTACCTCGACACAAGACCTAGCTAAGAACACTCGCAGACGCTTATAGTACAACTGTGTAAATTTTCAAGAAAATTGGTTCAGCCGTTTTGGAGTCTATAGGTAACGGACACACACACACACACACACAAAGTTCCTTTTATAAATAAGTTTAGATTAGTAATCGACTGATCTTCTTAATTTTAATATTTAAAAAATCTACACTGTTAAATAAATTTTTCTTTAAAGATATATTGAGCACTTTTTAAGATAACTGCTCACTGGTTTAATTTTACTCTTACCAATAACTGTTTAATAATCCTCTTCTACTCTCACAGTTTCTTTTCTCGTCCTTCCCGCCTCTGGAACTTCCTTCTGTAGACCTGATAGTTAGAATCTCAAAAAGTTTCAGTGCAACGTCAGTTGCCATCTTCTATCTCCTTGATTCCAATTATTCTCTTATGCTTTTTTGGACATCTCTTGTACCTTTTTTTTTTTAATACTTCACTGTAACCCCTTGCGCAACAGTTGCAGTCCTGCCTTTCTTTGGGTGAAACAATTAAAAAAAATCCTGTCTGATATGCTCCAAGCTCAGGTGTTCTCACTGGAGAATCCATTTTTTTGCTATTATCAACTTTTATTTTATTTTACTACTTGTTATTGACACACATAACAGAAGTTAAACTGGTTTTCTTAGAAACGTTTTTTTTAAATTAAAAAAAAATCCGGATTTATAAACAAATGACATAGAAAGAATTCTGTCAGGTCAGACATAATTCTCGGCTACGTTTACAACTTCAACCAGCACGACTTTTCAATTAGAGAGAAGATGGGAGCCGACAAGAAATTAAACAAAAATTGCTATAAATGACCCAAACATCATCCTCGACCATAGGGGACGCTTAAGGGCTAATTATTCATCCTTCAAATTACCTGTTATTATTTAGAGATATGATGGGCGTCGACAAATAAATGACCCAGACCGCGCCCTCGATGATAGAGAACGTTTTTAGGTCACTAGACCATTACGCGTTATTATTTAAAGACGAGAGAGGCGTCAACAAGTAATGACCCTGATCACATCCTCGACTATAGGGGGACGCTTAAGGGCTATTTATTCGATGATAGAGAACGTTTTTAGGTCACTAGACCATTACGCGTTATAATTTAAAGACGAGAGAGGCGTCAACAAGTAATGACCCTGATCACATCCTCGACTATAGGGGGACGCTTAAGGGCTACTTATTCGATGATAGAGAACGTTTTTAGGTCACTAGACCATTACCCGTTATAATTTAAAGACGAGAGAGGCGTCAACAAGTAATGACCCTGATCACATCCTCGACTATAGGGGGACGCTTAAGGGCTACTTATTCGATGATAGAGAACGTTTTTAGGTCACTAGACCATTACCCGTTATAATTTAAAGACGAGAGAGGCGTCAACAGGTAATGACCCTGATCACATCCTCGGCTATAGGGGAACGCTTAAGGGCTACTTATTCGATGATAGAGAACGTTTTTAGGTCACTAGACCATTACCCGTTATAATTTAAAGACGAGAGAGGCGTCAACAGGTAATGACCCTGATCACATCCTCGGCTATAGGGGAACGCTTAAGGGCTACTTATTCGATGATAGAGAACGTTTTTAGGTCACTAGACCATTACCCGTTATAATTTAAAGACGAGAGAGGCGTCAACAGGTAATGACCCTGATCACATCCTCGGCTATAGGGGAACGCTTAAGGGCTACTTATTCGATGATAGAGAACGTTTTTAGGTCACTAGACCATTACCCGTTATAATTTAAAGACGAGAGAGGCGTCAACAGGTAATGACCCTGATCACATCCTCGGCTATAGGGGAACGCTTAAGGGCTACTTATTCGATGATAGAGAACGTTTTTAGGTCACTAGACCATTACCCGTTATAATTTAAAGACGAGAGAGGCGTCAACAGGTAATGACCCTGATCACATCCTCGGCTATAAGGGGAACGCTTAAGGGCTAATTATTCGTCCTTCGAATTACCTGTTATTATTTAGAGATATGATGGGCATCGACAAATAAATGACCCAGACCGCGCCCTCGATGATAGAAAACGTTTTTAGGTCACTAGACCATTACGCGTTATTATTTAAAGACGAGAGAGGCGTCAACAGGTAATGACCCTGATCACATCCTCTATCATAGGGGACGCTTTCATGTCATGTAATCCTCTCTGCCTCTACATATAAAACATAATCTTATATCAGGAGATATGCGTCGATAAGATCTATAGAAACATTTGGCACTCATTGACCGAGCAGCTAGTCTTACTCGAGTCAAACCTTTCTTCACTCCCCGGTCACCGGACAAAATTTAGTACCGGTTCTCTTAATTTATAATGTTAATGACAATTTTAGCTGTTTCTTTATAAGGAAACATTTATTGAAAGTGCAGCCAGAGCTGGTATCGCTTGAAATTCACAAAATATTGCTCTTAAAATAATATTTTTAGGAAAACACGTTTCTCAAGTCAAGTAGCTGTTGATGCTCTTTCCAGTATTGAGTGGGGTTTCCTTCATAAACTTTTACTTGAAGTAGTGTGGAATTTCAATTTCTTAATTATATCATTATATTTTCTTCGTATTAAATGCTCTATCCACTTTAGTTCTTGTTGCTGTTGATTGTCTACAAGTTGTTATTTGGGATAGTTGTTTGTTTGTGTAGCACCAGTTTACATGGAAGGGTGGTCTTTGCTGAAATTCATAGACTTCCCTCAAAAACATTTTTAGCCATTGATCTTAGCGGTTGTATGCAGCTAACATTTAAGATATTTCTGAACGAGTGTGCAACCATGCATAACATCCATATGAAGGTTTCGATGTGATGCGGCTATTTAAGTACATGTCGTTTTCAGGTTGATGTTTTGGTTGCGTAGCAATTAGCAGTATTGGGCGAAACTACAGTGTTCAGTTTCCTTATCTCCTAAACTAAATTCAAGGATGGATTCGGTGAGGTGCCATCATTTTCTACTGTATGTGCGGTGTTTACTCAGAGCCAATGTCATCATTTTCTGTCCTTCGTAGGGCTTATCAAATTTTGTCTTTTTGCTATTTCTCCTAAACCTGCTCCAGTCATCTAAATGCCAGGGGATTCAAAATCGTAAAACCTTGGGTCCTCTACATCTGGATTCATATCGCCCCCACATAGGTAGAGCATTGTACACATTTATTTTTCAATAAAACAATATGGAGAAAATTGATTTCGGAACCTCTCTGAAGAATATACCCAATACAAACAAAAGGGAATACTTCATAAAATTATTATACAAGACAGAGGATTTAATCCGGCGAATGAGCTGGAAGGCTCATTTCTTTCTACACAAGGAAAATACACCCACAGAACAAGAAAAATATGGCAGACTTCATATTGAGACGAAGTAGACGGTGGTGTCACATGCCTACTTGGGAACTAATTACATCAGGAAGATCATGAGTGAAGATAAGGTAAAGCGGAATACCGAGGATAAAGCCTTAAGGAACAACTTTTCTTGTTCTATGTGCCCTGTCCTTTCAGGACGTAAGCGGTCATGGCTTTTCATTTCTCTCTATCTCTGGTGGCTCTTTCTCCTGTAACACCACACAACACTCGTTCTTTCATCCACCTGATCAGGCCTTTCAAATATGTTATCCGCTGCTTTCCCCCTCTATCTGGCCTGTTAGTACCAGGTTCTCCAAGTCCTCCTTCCTCATCGCATGTCCCATGAACTTTAGATGTCTCTTGCTGATGCTCACTATTAATTTCCTTTTCGTTTCCATCCTTTCCAAAACCTAATCATGGCTTGATCTATGATATTCGCAGCATCCTTCTGTAGAACCACATTTCAATTGCTTGAAGTTTTTGATAATATGGTCCAGCATCCACTGCCGTATTGAAGAACTGATATCAATTGCTGTCAAGTACTCATTTTGTTACTAGCGAAATTTTCCTGTTTCTTAATACTCTACTCAGCTTCTGGAATGTGTCCTTCACCATGCCCATTGGACTTCGGATCTCTGTGTCACACTTTCTGTCTGCTGTTAGAACACTTCCTAGGTATTTATATTTTTGTACCTGCTTTATTGTAGTATCTCTCACCTGTATTTGGCATTTTGGGCTGCTTTTTTTGCTGATGACCATTCATTCGGTTTTCTTGCAGTTTATTTGTAATCCTTTTTTGTCACCCTTCTTCAGCTACCTTCTGTAGGAGGTCTTGTAGTTTCCTTTCCGTGTCTTCAACGTTCTCATAAAAAGATTTGGAAGCTTGCACATTCAAAATGACCTTCATTTTAGGATTTGACAGGAACGATTGGATTAAATCGAATAATCGTTCACTTTTACCCTCGTCTTGTAGTTTGCGCATAAGGTCTAATTGAGCAAAATCGAATTAAGCCGTAAATACATAAGTATTATAATACAAACCGAACAGATGTCTATGTTGTGAGAAATTTAGAACTTCTGTATTTACAGCTTAATTCGACGCAGTTAAACCATGGAATTTTCCGTCCTCGAGTGGTAAGACACGTCAGATCAATTCACACCTTCTCCTGGGTATAAAGAAGTCGCAGGTTCGAATGCTGCCGGAAGATGCATATTTTCCTAACAAGATTTCTCGAATATTCATGCCGGTGGTTCTCACACCCTGATTGAGCACTCTGGAAGAATGGTTGGTTTTGAAAAAAACAGTAGCTACTCTAGCATCTACGCATCGTTCATTCAGTAATGAATTAGAACACTCTCAGCCACTGGCGTGTGTACGGTGAACATAACACGCTAAATGTCTGCCTTTTTCTACCGAGCGCCACTAGCTCAGACGCAGAACCGCCAACTGACGTCATTTCGGTCAGGTTTCAATGCTGGCTAAAAGCAATCGGATGTCTAATTGTACTGATGAGCTGTATATATATATATATATATATATATATATATATATATATAGTCATCCGCAGACGGATCTGTTTCGCTGTATCACAGCTCATCAGTACGTTAGACTCCGGTTGCTTTTAACCCAGGATTGAAACCCTACCTAATTGGCGTCAGTCGGCGATTCTACCTCTGGACTATGGGCGTTCGGTAGAAGAAGGCAGACTTTTTAGCGTGAATATTGTCATTATACCCGCCCAATAGCCAGAGTGCTCTAATCCATTACTGAATGAGCGATTATATAAATGAACTGTTTAATTATAGAAAACAGAGTATATTTTCAAATACGAATATTCGTTAAAAATATATACATATTTTTCAAATAAACATATATAAGCGCACACATTATACATATTTATTAATAAATATATCAGCACGCATAACTTACATCCCATTCTGAAGAAACACGTCATGTGAATTTAAATAAAATCATGTTTAAATGAATTCCCATATGTATATATATTAACCATTTCAGTCATGAAATGTCTAGTATTTTATTTTTTGTTCTCACAAATTTGTATTCCTGGTATGAATGGAAATTTTTCATATAATTCGATTCGCTTACCGTAACTAAGATTTTGTAAATTCACCTTTATTTTCAAGTGACACACATTTTAAATGTAAGAGTTATTTGAGCATTTAAGAGAAAACTGATATTATCGTTCACTTTGAAAAGAGTCGTGAAGATATTCAATATTTTTGGGAGGTTCTGAGCAGAAAACATCAGGTCAATTATTTTTAATAAAACATGTATTAAAGAAGGCCTTTTGCACAAATACACAAATCTTGAGCATTATATATATATATTTCGAAAGGTTCCGAAAATTTACTAAATGGATTAACAACCGACGTTTTTTAAATTACATTGTTTGAACATTATTCCTAATTATTAATGTTTAGGCTGTGAAATCATCCGTGTTCGAGCGGTCTAAGACGTGTAAGATCAATTGATGGGTTTCCCTTAGTTAGTATGGGTTGCAGGATCGAATCCTGCCGAATGACACACATTTTCCCAACAACATTTCTCAGAAATATTCAGGCCGATATATATATATATATATATATACATATATAATATATATATATATATATATATATATATATATATATATATATATATATATATCCACGTGATATTTAATTGTTTCATCCCAAGCAAGGCGATACCGCCACTGGTGCGCAAGGGGCCACATAAGAGAAGAGTGAAAATTTAAGAAGGAGGAGAGCGAAGAGAAAGACGAACCGGTTACAGGGTGGCTCTGAGAATGAGCAAGAGAAGGATGGAAATACCGGTGTGAAAGTTGCGAGGGTAGAGTGAGAAAAGAAAACGAACAAGTTAGACGGGATGCTGGGGAAAGAAGGAGAGAAGGACTGGATAAGAGCTGGGAATTGACATTGCATTTAAATTCTTGGAGATTGTCGCCATCAAGGAAGCAAGTATACGGAAAAGAGTTCTGCGAGAAAAGAAGCTGGTGGGGTAGAAGTGACGGCTGCATTTGGTTGATCTAACTGTAAAAGGGTAGAACCTTGTTGCCAGTCTGGTAGATCGAGTAAGTTATTGTGGAGGGGGCACCAGTGAGCTAAGCTTGTCGGAGCAGAAGCCATGTTAATCTACTGAAAATGTGAGCAACGGCAAAGTTTTAAAGACAAATGCCAACAAAAAGGAAACTTATGCTTGAGAGTACTAAATTGCTATGTGATGTCGAGTCTTCAATATGGTTGTGAATGTTGGACAGTATCTTCGAAGATGAAGGAAAAAAATTGAAGCAAGTGAAATGTGGTTCTACAGAAGGATGCTGCGGATATCATGGACCGAGCATGTGAGCAATGACGAGGTTTTGGAAAGGATGGAGACGAAAAGGAAATTAATACTGAGCATCAGGAAGAGACAACTAAAGTTCCTGGGGCATGCAATGAGGAAGGAGGACTTGGAGAACATGTTACTAACAGGCCAGAGAGAGGGAAAAGGAGACAGAAGAAAGCAGCGGATAACATATTGAAGGGCCTGATCAGGTGGATGACGGAACGAGGTTTGCATGGTGCAACAGGAGAAGGTGTGCAAAGAGCCAACAGGGACAGGGATTATATGGAAAGCCATGATTGCCTACGTCCTGAAAGGACATGGCACATAAAAGAAGATGCTTAATATCAGGAAGAGGCAGTTGAAATTCCTAGGGCATA
>JBBBDQ010001839.1:115000-175000 GCA_037127315.1 Ascarosepion bandense | reverse complement strand
GCAACAAATAGAATGGAATTATCTTATCAACAATTGAGTAAAGAAAAGAAATAATAGCCTTAACTTAATCTAATTTAACTTATCACAGAGCTAGGAAAATAAAAATAAAAATAAAATTTTGGCTTAGAAATTTGAATTATGAATTGATGTATAAATTTGCTGGTGACATTAGTCACGTGTTGTTTTGTTTGTATTAAACTTCTCCTCCCACTATATCCCGACAAATGGAAACGGAAATACTTATTATAGTGGGCTATCCTATGTTGCCTCCCCCTCCGCCTGGCCTTGACTGAACTTTCATTCCGTAGTAATACGACATGAAACAAGTCGAATAGGGCCTTCCGTCTGATGAAGTCGGTGATTGTTGGCAACAACAATTATTGACTGAAATAAATTTATTACGGAAATATGACCGGTGTTTAAAGTTTTTCTTAAAAGAAAACAGAAAATATTGCTCTGTAATTTAATCAACTAAGATCATTACATTGAGCTCTCGACTGGTGACATACACTAAAAAATCCGACACCCAATATCGGATAAAGTGGAAAGCCAGAAGGAAGGAATTCCTACCACACAAACACTGAAAGGAAAACAGCCTGCTCCTTTGGAAAAAAGTTGAGCTCTCTCAGGATTACTTCTTGGAAATTCAACAAGACCGGACTACCATGGCGGAGATGAATAGGACAACACTGAAGTACTCACTGAAGAATATTCCGTACCCCCCCTTACACACGTTCACCCTAGCTCTCACAGAAAAAATAATAGAATTTATAAAAAGATTAAGATGGAAATCCTACTTCTTCCTCGCACATACTAACAGGAATGAAAATGAGGAAAAGAGGACAGTAACCCGAAACATTAGAACACAGAAAACCCCTCCCAGCAACAGATGGTTAGACCCATTTGAGGCAGAATTACTAGACCTAATTAAGAAAATTAAATTCAAAAAAGACAATAATCCCTTCCAAGAGAGGCTAAGTAAAGATATTAAAAAGATTAGAAACTCTAAGAAAATATGGGTGAAGGCAGATAAATCGGAAAACTTCTACTTGCTTAACCCCGAAAACTACCAGGAACTCCTCACAAAGAAAATTGGAAACAACTACAAACATGATAAACAAAACACAATTCAACAAATCAACGCAGACACAGCGAAATTCGCGGAAAAATATAATATTAAGGACAGGATAGGAAAAATAACAATAAAAAATGCATACATCCTCCTAAAAGACCACAAGGCCAACTTCCCCAATAATCTGCAAACTAGACTAATAAACCCATCAAAAACGGAACTCGGAATCATATCTGGAAATATAGTAAGAAACATCACCATCCAACTACAAAGGAAATTCCAATACAACCTCTGGGAGAACTCCACTAACACAATCGAATGGTTCAGAGATATTAAGGATAAGAATAAGGCCACTTTCATCCAGTTCGACATCATCGAGTTCTATCCCTCCATCAACAGGAGCCTTTTGATGGAGAGTATAAGATTCGCAAAAGAACATATCGAAATAACACAGGAACAGATAGACATCATTATAGCGTGTAGAAAATCCATACTAAAGGATAAAGACACAACTTGGATAAAAAGTGGGGTAGATAACTTTGACGTCCCGATGGGAGGTTATGATTCAGCACAAATAGCAGACTTAATAGGGATCTACATAATTAACTCACTAGTTAAGATAATTAAACCAACGCAGATAGGATTATATCGGGATGATGGGCTGATTACAATACCTAATAGCAATGGCCCACTGGCATCTAAGATACAGAAATTAATAATCAAAGCAATGAACTCCCTAGGATTAAAGATAGATATCTCTGCGAACTTAAAAATAGTGAACTATCTAGATGTAACACTTAACCTAACGAACAACACCCATAAACCTTTCAACAAGAATAATCAAGCACCCACATACATTAACGTAAGTTCAAACCACCCAAAGTCGATAGTTAATCAAATCCCGAAGGCTGTTAACACTAGAATTAGCAAATTATCTTCCAATGAAAAAATATTCAAAGAAAATTGTAAGATTTACAATGAAGCACTAGAAAGAAGCGGCTTCAAACATAAACTTGAGTATAAGAATAGGAATATAACAAACGAGAAAAGCATAGCAGACAGAATTAGAAAAGTGGAAAAAGTAACAACCAACAATAGTAATATGAGAAATGTAAACAACAATAATAATGAGGCAGATAGAGACATAGAAGGAAATAACCCAAAAACAAATAACTCGAACGGAAACAAAGGGAAAAAGTATAATAGAAACAAACCTAGAAAAAGAAGAATAATCTGGTTCAACCCCCCCTTTTGCAAGCTCCTAAAAATAAACCTAGGAAAACACTTCATAAAATTATTAGATAAACACTTTATACCCAGCAACCCACTAAGTAAGATTTTCAACAGGATGACTGTAAAACTAAGTTACTCCTGTACAAATAATGTAGGAAAAATAATTAAGTCACATAACGAAAAAACATTAAGGAAACTTAACGAAAACAAACTACCTCCGACAACCCCATGCAACTGTAGAATAAAAGAAAGATGCCCAGTAAACGGGAAATGTAACATAGGAAATGTAGTATATAAAGCAACGATATTCCCTGAAGAGAATAAAAAAGAGGAAAAAAATATATATAGGTATATCAGCCGGAAAATGGAAGCAACGCCTATATTGCCACAGGCATTCCTTCAGCAACCCTTCCCTAAGAAACCAAACCGCCTTATCGAAACGATTTTGGGCACTGAAGGAGAAAGGAATGACCCCACAAATAAGATGGGAAATTATCAAGAGAGCATTCGCTACACCTAGTTTCAGAAATAGATGCAACTTATGCCTAGAGGAGAAGATCCAAATAATAGGACACGCAGACAAAGGTCAACTCTTGAACCAGAGATGCGAATTAATATACAAGTGCAGGCACAGAAACCGGTACAAACTACCATAATACGAAAAAAGAAAAAATGGACTTACTACCACATGACCACAGAAACACCAGGGAAATACAAACCCCCTAAATTGCCCATCAGGACTCCGGAAAGTCAGAAGGGCACCCGGACTAAAATTAGAAACATTATAACTGTTATGAGGTCATGCAAGGGCCAAAATTGGTACCTAGACCCTAGGACGGGAGTGAATTTTGATTGGATTTATTTTAATTTAATTTTATTTTAATTTTATTTGTATTTCTATTTTAATTTATTTTATTTATTTTATTTTATTTTATTTTATTTGATTTTATTTGATTTTATCTGATTTTATTTGATTTTATTTTATTTGATTTTATTTGATTTTATTTGATTTAATTTATATTACTTAAATTATGTGGGTGAATTTATTTTATTTTATTTTATTTTATTTAGTTTTATTTTGTTTTATTTTATTGATTTAAATTTGGATTCTTCATTATCTAAATTTTAATTCTATTAATGTTATTCATTAATATGGTATTATAATTGTCGATTATAAATTACTTTAAAATTTAGAAAGTTATATCTAAAGGAAAAAACTTTCCAAAAAAATTTAATTGAATTAATCTTAAATTTAATTAAGTTAATTTAATTTAATTTAATTTTATAGAAATATATTTTTTAGAGAAATATATTTTATGTAATATTTCGTAAATTAAATTTAGAGTTACCTTATAAATTATCTTCTAATAATATTTTAATATATTAACATTAGCTTATATTTTATAAATTTATATTATATAAAATTTAATTTACTTTCTAGCCTATATTCTTAATACACGTATTTCTCTTAAATTTTGATGATTCACTTGTAGGGTTATAAATTTTATTTAAATTTAAATTAGGATCTATTAGATGGCAAGGATTGACTTATTAATATCAATTTAGCAAAAATTGGATGGACTAGGATTGACGCCCAGATAGTATAAATTGCAAAACTAATAAAATTACCTTTAGATGTGAAGTAAGATAAGATAAGATAGCTGGAACTACTCAATTCAGCCATTGGAGTTACAATAAGGGAAACCGAGACAATATCTAAACTGGGAAAGAACACAAAATTTTAGCCTACTACTATCATGGAGAGGTAATGGTGATAAAAAAGAAGTAAGAAAGGAAAGATCATAGAAAGGCTCTAACATGAGTGTCACCAGAATTAGGTTATTGCCATAAGTGGAAAACGGGGACTGATGCTGTTATTAGTATTATTATTATGAAGATTGTTATTAATATTATTATGAAAATTAATATTAATATTAATAATAATATTATTATGAAGATTAATATTAATATTATTATGAAGATTATTATCATTAGTAGGAAAAATAATATTATTATTATTATGATTATTATCATTAGTGGCAAAGAGGCATCCTTGTAATATGGGGGACGAATTACTAGCGAGATTAGTAGGTGAAATATCACTAGGATGGGTACTGAATTTAAACAATATCGTCAAACAAGTTTAACTGCGAACTAACACAAATGGGACAACCTGAGAATTTAGTAGGATCTAACGTAAGGGAGGATAAAACCTAAGTTAATTGATCCGGTTTACTTGAACCAGATGGATTTAGTGCATACAAAGAAGGGGAAGCCTCAATAACATAACATAGTTGGATACTGAAACAGTAATAAGAAACGGATAGCACAGATAACTGACGGAACCAACGAAGCTGATTGAAACAACGAACTGAGGAATGACCCTCTATCTAATCAATAGGAATGGATATACGGAAACCAAATAAGAAAAATTAAATAAAGAAAGATTGAGAATATGTAGGTTTAGAAGGAGAGGTTGAAACTACCTAAATGGGCGAAGGAAAGAAAATCGAAAGTGGAAGGGAGTGGATAGAAGTAGACACCAAGTCTGAAAAATGGTCTCTAGTGAAGACAGATAAAAGGAGGTGCGAAAATTAGCATACTAGTGGGATAAGATGGGAAGAACGGGGGAGTAAATAAATATTAATAAAACAGGAAAGTTAGCAGGAGTGGTAGTAGGAAATAAGACAGGACTGCTGGTAACCAACGACACCTATCGGAATGGAAGTTCAAGGAATTTAGATATAACATGGATATAATATAGTCTTGCAACAAATAGAATGGAATTATCTTATCAACAATTGAGTAAAGAAAAGAAATAATAGCCTTAACTTAATCTAATTTAACTTATCACAGAGCTAGGAAAATAAAAATAAAAATAAAATTTTGGCTTAGAAATTTGAATTATGAATTGATGTATAAATTTGCTGGTGACATTAGTCACGTGTTGTTTTGTTTGTATTAAACTTCTCCTCCCACTATATCCCGACAAATGGAAACGGAAATACTTATTATAGTGGGCTATCCTATGTTGCCTCCCCCTCCGCCTGGCCTTGACTGAACTTTCATTCCGTAGTAATACGACATGAAACAAGTCGAATAGGGCCTTCCGTCTGATGAAGTCGGTGATTGTTGGCAACAACAATTATTGACTGAAATAAATTTATTACGGAAATATGACCGGTGTTTAAAGTTTTTCTTAAAAGAAAACAGAGTATATATATATATATATATATATATATATAGAGAGAGAGAGAGAGAGAGAGAGATGCATATATATATATTTATCTACACACATATACACACACATATATGTGTATATATAAATAAATTATTAGTAGTGCAACACCGTATTAAGACCAGAAATAAATGAAATTTAATACTTACAGGCATTGTGGAATAAATAAGATGAACAATAAAAAAAAAGAAAAAACGAATGCAGAACGACTGACGGTTTCAATCCCAACCTCTTCAGTGTCATCTGGGGAATTTATTTTATTTTCAAAAATTTAAAAATGAAGATGAAAATATATAAGAGGCAATATATATATATATATATATAAAACAAAAAGGGAGGGAGAGGAAAATAAAAAATATTCAAGGAATTATTTTTCCTCTTTTATTTCTTTTCCTCTCTCTCTCTCTTTCTCTGTCTGTCTATGTGTGTGTGTGTGTGTGTGTGTGTGTGTGTGGGTATCACATTTTCATGATGTGCGTTGTGGGGCAGTGAATATCGACTCAGAACGACAAATCGAGGGAGCCGAATTCGAATTCCAGTTGAATTCTTTGCATTCACTGATGCACAAATACACTTGGGAAAGGCATTGATCCGTCTCTTCACTCCAGTTATGGGTTAAATAATAGGACAGATTGAGTTCTGTATCCTTGGCTAGCAACCACAGAAATTAATGGCAACCTACTACGGGATAATCACTTTCGAGACATGATCGCCCAAAGTGTGTATCATGTATGGCACTTTACTGACTGACTGACACATTTTCATCTTCATTTTTAAAAATGAAATAAATTTCCCAGATGACCCTGAAAAGATTGGGATTGAAACCGGTCATTCGTTCTATCCCCGTTTTTTTTTTTTTTATTGTTCATCTTGGTTTTCTTCCACAATGCCTGTAAGTATTAAAGTTCATTTATTTCTGGCCTTATATATATATATATATATATTTCTAAATATATAATGTTAAATATAAGAGACAATGAATGTCTATTATGTTTAATCCTGAGCAGTTCTGAACATCGTATTTTGGCTTTAATTTTAGATGAAAATAAAGACAAAAATTCTCCAACATTTAAATAATTTTTTTTTATTAAGTTGATTCTAAGCTTTCGGCTCACAGGAGCAAGCTTCAGAGAGGTTATAAGGACGTTAACATAAAAACATTCACCATCAGCAACGATTTTATCTTGAGTTGACATAAAGTTTTGCTAGGCAACGATAGCAGTTACGAAAAATAGGAAACCCAGTTTGTAAATTTGTAATGCGGTTCTATGACGTCACACCGCGTGAGAGCTCGAAATGTGAACAGAACCATATAATTAAATGCAATGTAATGTGTTATGACCAGATTTAAACTTGATTTTGTTAAGTATGGGTTGTTTGGGTTGTTTGGGTTGTTTGGGTTGTATGGGTTGTTTGGATTTAATGTAGATGGCCTCCAATATCTGAAGGTTCTTTTTACTGTGTGTATGAGTGAGGATTATTGTATTGTTGACTAATATATATATAGTAGGTTTTGCATGTATACATTTATAATGTACGGCAAACTATTGCTTGAGCAACGTTGGGTAAAGTGTTCAGTGGGAATGTTGCACATGCATATTCAATATCTTGTGTAAGGGCCGCCAATGAAGTTGGTTCTCTGGAATACACATCTGCCAACCCCAACACACCCAATACACAGTATTATAAGTAATTTGATAAAAATATGGAAGACAATTCCCCCTATATATATATATATATATATAGCAAGATTTGTTAAATTGAATTTACAAGTTTGTTTATTGTATTTCTAAATGTATTTGTATTTGGTCAGTAATGTGCAACATCTTGCTTGAAAATTGAAATAAAGAATTGAAAATTGAATTTAAAAAAATATAAGACAGAAAGACACTTGTTGGTTAAAACTTGTTTATATATATATATATATATATATATATATATATATATATATATATATATATATAAGCAGTTACGTATCACTACTAACTCAACGGTCAAGCCACATACCTCCCACTACTATAGAATAAATTACTAAGATTCCGCTAGCTTAACCCTATAAAAGCCAATATTCCCCAACCCCTTCCTTTACCAGACCAATCCTCCGACATTAGAATTTTTCCTCATTCTTTGTTTAAACGGGGTTGACAACGCATGTCTTAAACTGACATGTGAAAATGGCTATTTCCCCTCTAAATATTATCTGAATTTACAGATTATATATATATAAACACAAAGGGATGGGTATGGTCGTAAAATGACACGTATGCTATGAGAACTAAATAATTGTGCATTTGCACAGCAATCCCTCTTTTATACAAGTTTCCTTAAAGAGGACTGATAAGGTAATGCGATTAAGCTTTTTATTAACTATTTTCGTGTTCGTATAGGTGTTTTCTTTTCTAGGTAGTCTCAAAGTAAACCTACGTCTCTGTTTAATCCGATTCTATTTTTCAAAACAGAATTACATATTTAAAGATTAAACAGGGATTTTGGTTTTACTCAGAGAAGATAATTTTAACACGGGGCCCTTTAATCAACAACAAAATTCTCCGGATGAGGGAGTCCCATTTCTTTGTTTGTATGTTTCTCGGTGAAAAAAAAAAAAAAAAAAAAAAAAAAAACACATAGGCGTGTCCGATAATTTTAACTTTAACTTTAAAATCTTTCTCTTCGTTCTTCAATTAAGTCAAAAATCCTATCTCACTTTGTCTTTTTCTCTTTGTGTGTGTGTGTGTGTATATATATATATATATATATATATATAAATTTTACCTATATAATTATATTATAATTTTAACTATATAATTATATTATATTAAACTCTATAATACTCATTATATTGAGCACTGTTCATAATAAAATAAATGACAGAGTACTCAAAATAAAATAAAAAATCCTTTAGTCCTCTTCACTTGGAATTATATATATATATATATATATATATATATATATATATATATATATATACACACACACACACTACCTATTATAATAAAGACCATTGTGCATTTAGTTGTATATATTTCTCTCCTGTCACGACTCGTTCATTCCCTTTACTACCAGTTATTAAACTCTACTACTAGTTATGAAAGGTCTTGCTGCGTGTTTGCTCTCGAACATTGCCTTATTATTTTATTATTTTGCAATAATCATGTCGTCAAGTATTGAAGAATATATATATATATATATATATATATATATATATATATATATATATATATATATATTACGCTCTCACACCCTGATTGAGCACTCTGGAAGAATGGTAGACTTTAAAAAACAGTAGCTACTCTGGCATGTACGCATCGTTCATTCAGTAATGGATTAGAGCACACTGGCTATTGGGCGGGTATAATGACAATATACATGCTAAAAGTCTGCCTTCTTCTACCGAACGCCCATAGCCCAGAGGTAGAATCGCCGACTGACGCCAATTCGGTTGGGTTTCAATCCTGGGTTAAAAGCGAAACAGATCTGTCTGCGGATGACTATATATATATATTCCATCCTGTCACTCTCAGTCGGGGGAATAATCCGTGAGGGAACAGCTTATAATCCTCTCAAATATTTTGCTCTCATTTTTTATCGGCTGTGGCACGCTTCTCTCTATCTCTATCTCTATCTCTCTCTCTCTCTCTCTCTCTCTCTATATATATATATATATATATATATATATATAAGGACTATTTTTGACAATATTGTTATTATTTTTGTCTTTAATCAGAAATTTAATTAACAGGCGTATTATATATATATATATATATATATATATATATATATATATATCCAAAGCGTTTGACAGAGTCTGGCATGCTGGCCTTCTATGCAAGCTGCGGGTATATGGTATAACCGGACAATTAATTGACCTAATGCAGTCATTGTTTTCAAATTGCAAAATGAAGGTAGTTTTCATCGGAGATGCTTCCCAATACTATCACTCGAACGTGGGTGTCCTTCAGGGCTCTAATTTAGGTCCCACGCTTTTCCTTATCTACATTAACAATCTCCCGGATGTGATAAGATCCCTAGTAGGCATATACACTGACGACACTACGGCTTACTTCCGCCTCGATCAAAAAGCTGCCTAGGCTGACAAAGCAAACCTCGCTGCTGAACTTGAAAAGGACCTCCTATCCGTGGTGGACTGGGATAAGAAATGGCTCTCGAATTTTAATGCTTCCAAAACGAAGCTGCTATGTATTAACCATCACAAGCAATCGCTCCTACCCACCCATTAGCATTAATCACGCTAGTCTCACTGAAAGTAAACCCTGCACCTCCTCGGGTTAACTTCCACAACAAACCTCAAGTGGAATGAGTATATCGAATCCAAAGCTAAATCCGCTATCTAAGAAGGTCGGTTCTCTGTGCAGGACTCGGAAGTTTTTCCTGTCTGAAACAATCCTGCACATTTATAAATCTATCATCCGCCCGTGCATTGAATATTGCTGTCATGTCTGGTCGGGTGCACCTGCTATCTACCTAGGTGTCCTTGACAAAATTAAACGGAGAATCTGTAATGTTATTGATCCCGACTTGGCAGCTCGGATACAGTCACTTTCTCGCCGTCGCAATATGGCTTCCCTGTGTCACTTCTACAAATACTTTCACGGCTTCTGCTCCGATGACCTTGGCTCACTGGTGACCCCTATATATGAACTTACTCGAGCAACAAGATTATCATCTAGGTCCCGCCCTATAATAGTGAAACCAATAAAATGTAAACACAAATTCTACTCCAGTAGCTTCTTTTCTCGCACTTCCCGCCTGTTTACTTGCTTTTCCTACAATCTCCAAGAATTTAAATGTAAAGTCAATAGTCATCTCCTATCTGACTAACCTGCATCCTCTCTCTCATGCTCCTTTCTCCGTCCACTCCACTCTCATCAATATTCTCATCCTTCTCTTACCCACTTCCTGACACCTCCTATAACCTGTCACTCTTTCTCATATCTTTCATCCTATGTAACCAGTGGCAGTAAAATGCTATGCTTGGGGCGATACGATTATAATATATATATATATATATATATATATATATATATACAAGCCCGGTTCGCTGTATCACAGCTCATCAGTGTGGCTAGACATATCCACTTCCTTCTGGCTGGGATCGAAACTCAACCGATTTGGTGTCAGTCGGAGTCTCTACTCCCTAAGCCATCGGCGCATGGGGTCAGAGAAGGGAAATTTTAACGTCTTGTATGTAAGCAGTGTATACAGACGCCAGTCACCGAGAGAACTCAATTCATTTCTGAAGAGTCACGCATTATAGCCGAAGTGGAAGTATATATATATATATATATATATATATATATATATATATATATATATGGTGTCCATAAGGTTCGTGCGCAGTTTAAAAAATTGAAATTCAGATAAACTTACAAAGTTTTTAAAGTAGACACGAACTTTATTGACACCCTGTATATTGGCGTGTTTAATGTTGTTAAATGAGGCAAGGAGTGACTTGTTTATTTAACACCTCAAAAACAAAGCTACTCTCTTTAGATCGGATGAGAAAATCCTTTATAACATCCATCGTCATGGCTGATGCTAACCCCTAAGCAACTGACTCATTGCGCCTCTCTGACTAATGTTATCTGCTGACATTGAAACAATTGCTAAGTCTTCAGCTAAGAAATTTGTATCACTATATTTTGCTAGAAAATTTTTCTCGACAGAATCTATCTTACATATCTATAAGTCTATCCTTCGTCCTTGCTTTCAATATTGATGCCACATTTAGTCTGGTGGTGCGGCTGCTTTATATCTAGAGATTCTTGATATAGTCCAAAGAAGAATCTGCAATGTTATTGGTCCTGGCCTAGCATCTCTGATTCAGTTCCTTATCCACTGCTGTAATGTAACGTAGCTCCCCTGTGTGCTTTCATGGTAATTGTTTTGATGAACTTTCCTTATTGGTCAGTCAGTCAGTTAAAGTGCCATACGTGATACACGTTTTAGGCGATCATATCTCGAAAGAGACATGACTGACTGGGCAGAAGATTATCCCGCAGTAGATTGCCATTGCTTTCTGCGGTAGACTGGTTGCCAGCCAAGGCTATAGAACCCAATCTGTACTTTTATTTGACTCATAACAAGAGGGAGAAGAGATGTATTCTATTATTATGTAATAATTAGTGGGTGATCAGTTTATTACTTAATAACAATAGAAAACCGATCCCCCACTTTATGACCAGAAGTCAGTCATGATTCCATCTATTATATTCAGTCAGTCAGTTAAGTGCCATACGTGAAACACGCTTGGGCGATCATGTCTCGAAAGAGACATGACTGACTGGGCAGAAGATTATCCCGCAGTAGGTTGCCATTGCTTTCTGCGGTAGACTGGTTGCCGACCAAGGCTATAGAACCCAATCTGTCCTTTTATTTGACTCATAACAAGAGGGAGAAGAGATGTATTCTATTATTATGTAATAATTAGTGGGTGATCAGTTTATTACTTAATAACAATATAAAACCGATCCCCCACTTTATGACCAGAAGTCAATCATGATTCCAACTATTATATTCAGTCAGTCAGTTAAGTGCCATACGTGATACACGCTTGGGCGATCATATCTCGAAAGAGACATGACTGACTGGGCAGAAGATTATCCCGCAGTAGGTTGCCATTGCTTTTTGCGGTTGACTGGTTGCCAGCTAAAGCTATAGAACCCAATCTGTTCTGTTAACTCATAACTGGAGGGAAGAGACGGATTAATACCTTTCCTAAGGGTATTTGTGCGTAAGTGAATGCAAGGAATTCAACTGGAATTCGAACTCAGCTCCCCGATTTGTCGTTCCGTGTCGATATCCACTGCACCAGAACGCACATCCTTATTGGTACCTGGACTTTATGAATTAAAGTGCAGTACTCGATTGGTGGCAATATCACATTACGGTTGGATTGATTGGATATAACCGTAAGTTCCATGCTAACAGTTTCTTCTTTCGCACTTCTCGATTGTGGAACTATCTTCCGGCTTCTTGCTTCTCAGTCAATTTTTATCTGAAAAATTTAAATCTAATAACAATAGTTATCTTCTAAATCGTTGTTCTTTTCTTGTTCTCTCTACTTAATATATTTTTTCTCATATTCTCTAACATTTAGTAACCCTCTTGCATCTTAGGGCCTTTAATGGCTTACTTTATGTGGTATAATGAAAAAGTCTCAGGAGGTTTTTGCGTCAGCATTCACTTTCACATGGAAAAAATTTCCACCGCTTGTCTGTATAGTAAAGATTTAAAAGTATCCCAAATTTGTTTGGTAAAAGTTTGTTACTGGTTCATAAACTAACCTTTTGATATAATAAAACATATCAAAGGGCGGTATAAAATAACGCTGGCTTAAGCGGTGACTGCTGCTGCTGCTAAGACCGTAGTAAAGAACAAACGAATGCAAAGATGACCGTTGAAAACTGTATTGGTTAGGGTTAATGTTGCAAATGTTGACAAAAAATGAAATGAAATTTGTCCCAAATTATAAAATGATAAAAGAATATATTCTACCAGTAACTAATAAAAATTCAGCGAATATTTGTTCTTGTTGAGCTTTCCTTAACTGATTTATATCCGAGAAAATGTTCGTCTGAAGAACTATTCCAATGTTAATAACCCCTCTCGAAACTTTAGAAAATAGCATCATATTTTTCGCGAGAGTATTTATATCTTATCTCGGAATGTGAAATAAGTTTAATCCTTATAATTCTATATCTCTCACGAAAATCTACAATCGACCACTATTTTCTGTACGTCGCCCACCCAACAAGTCAAATCGCCCACCGGTGGGCGATAGAGCCTAGAATTGGAAAAACTGAACTAGATGGATATTACATTAGAATGTTACGTGCGGAACTTGATATACACTGGAGTACCAAGCTACGAAACTAGAAAAAAATATAGAAAACTAATCCTATTCTCGAAGAGGATAGCATTCCGAAGGGTGGAGGTTGCCGGGAATTGCTTACGTCATACAGAAGAAAATTACGATAACGCTCATTTTACGGTAACTATGATGAAGAAATCGAAACAACAAAAATGCCGCTTTACAGAAGGATGCTGAGGATATCATGAACCGAATATGGGAACAAGAATAAGATTTTGAAAAGAATGGAAACCAAAAGAAAACTTATACTTAATATCAGGAAAAGACAGTTGAGGTTTTTAACCCTCTAGGGCCATTCGTATCATATTTGATAGAGTATGAAAACAAGCCTTGAAAGAAACATTTTCCTGAAAAATTTTTTAAGAGAAATATTTTATAAATTTCAAATGAAAGCAGTACTGACTGCTCAGTCAATGAATACCAAATGTTTCCTTATAGGGAAATACCAAATGTTTCCTTATAGGGAAATACTGTATCAAATATGATACGAATGGCCCTAGAGGGTTAATGAGGAACGAAGGCTTGGAAAACCTGGTACTCACAGGACAGAAGAAAGTAGCGCTTAACACTCTTCATGAGCGTGAGCAAATAGATGATAGAACCGGACCTGGGAGACATAATAAAAAGACAAAACGTATAAAGATTTAAGAAGGACAGGAAGAGTTAGAGAACTATGATCGTCTACGGCCTGAAGAGACCCGACTGATTCTAATGCTTACCGTAGTGGCTACTGATATCTGTCATCTTCTATGGCAGTAAATGCTGGACAATATCCACAAAAATAAAGAAAAGACTTGAAGCAACAGAAAGTTGGTTCTACAGAAGGATGTTGAGGATACCATGGGCTGAAGATGTGGGCAATGACAATGTTTTGGAGAGGATCGAAACAAAAAGCAAAATTATACTTAATATCAAGAAGAGGCAGTTGATATTTCTTTGGTACGTTATGAAGAAGGCGGGCTTGGAAAATCTGATACTCTCAAGAGAGACTGAGAGAAAGAGGAACAAAGGAAAGTAGCGCGTGACACGCTTGATAAACTTGAGTAAATGAACAATAAAATATGCATTGAGAGAAATAAAAAAATAGACAAAACTTTTTAACAGCTATTAAGTGAATGCAAGTTGAATTCCTTGCATTCACTTACGCACAAATACCCTTGGAAAAGATATTAATCCGTCTCTTCCCTCCAGTTATGGGTTAAACAACAAGTCAGATTGAGTTCTATAGCCTAGGCTGGCAACCAGTCTACCGCAGAAAGCAATGACAACTTCTGCAGGATAATCTTCTGCTCAGTCAGTCATGTCTCTTTCGAGACATGATCGCCCAAAGCGTGTATCATGTATGGCACTTAACAGACGGATAGAAAGATGTGGTGGACCATAATCGCCTACGTTTTGAAGGGACACTGCAGATAAAAGAAGAATATATACAAGTTAAAACAACAAAGGCAGGCAGCCGTAATGATCCCAGATATTTTCTTCTTCTATGTCCCGTGTCCCTTCAGGACGTAGGTGATCATGGCCTTCCACGTCTCCCTATCCTTGGTGGCTCTTCACGTTTTCTCCTGTTACCCCTATTAAACCCCGCTCTGACATCCATTTTCTCAAACCCATAAATATGTTAGGAATTGCATTCCCTGTCTCTCCTTCTCTTTATCTGACCTGTGAGTATCAGATGCTGCAAGCTCACTTTTTTTAAAGAATCATATCGCCCCAAGCAAGGCATTTTACTGCCACTGTTTTGCAGGGGGTTACATAGGAGGAAAGTGATGAGAAAGAGTGACAGGTTATAAGGGAAGCCAGGAAACAGGTAAGAGAAGAATGATTGTGGCCATAAAGTGAGGGATCAATTTATATATTGACAGTCATGCATAATTGATCCCCCACTTTATATCTACATTATAACAGAATAGAATTTTTTTTTATATATATAATCATATCGCCCCAAGCAAGGCATTTTACTGCCACTGTTTTGCAGGGGATTACATAGGAGGAAAGTGATGAGAAAGAGTGACAGGTTATAAGGGAAGCCAGGAAACAGGTAAGAGAAGGATGATTGTGGCCATAAAGTGAGGGATCAGTTTATATATTGACAGTAATGTATAATTGATCCCCTACCTTATATCTACATTATAATAGAATAGAATTTTTTTTTTTATATATAATCATATCGTCCCAAGCAAGGCATTTTACTGCCACTGTTTTGCAGGGGGTTACATAGGAGGTAAGTTATGAGAAAGAGTGACAAGTTATAGGAGGTGTCAGGAAGTGGGTAAGAGAAAGATGAGAGTGGAGTGGACGGAGAAAGGAGCATGAGAGAGAGGATGCAGGTTAGTCAGATAGGAGATGACTATTGACTTTACATTTAAATTCTTGGAGATTGTAGCTGTCGAGGAAGCAAGTAAACGGAAGGGAATTCCACAGGCTGGAAGTACGAGAAAAGAAGCTACTGAAGTAGAATTTGCGTTTACATTTTATTGGTTTCACAGTAACAGGATTGGTCCTAGTTGCTAATCTTGTGTCTCGAGTAAATTCATATATTGGGGCACCATCGGAGCAGAAGCCATGAAAGTATTTGTAGAAGAGACACAGGGAAGTCACATTGCGCTGGTGAGAAGGTGACTGTATCCGAGCTGGCAAGTCGGGATCACTCACATTACAGATTCTCCGTTTAATTTTGTCAAGGACACCTAGGTAGATAGCAGGAGCACCCGACCAGGTATGGCAGCAATATTCAATATACGGGCGGATGGTAGATTTATATATGCGCAGGATTGTTTCAGGCGGAAAAGAAAAACTTCCTGGCCCTACACAGAGAACCGACTTTCTTAGAAGCGGATTTAGCTATGGATTCTATATAGTCAATCCACTTGAGGTCTGTTGTGAGAATTAACCCGAGGAGGCACACTGTTTTGATTTCAGGGAGACTAGCCTGATAGGGAGGGTAGGAGCAATTGTCTGTGATTGTTAATAAATAGCAGCTTCGTTTTGGAAGCATTAAAATTTACGAGCCTCATTTCTTACCTCAGTCCACCACGGATTAAAGGTCCTTTTCAAGCTCGGCCGTTTTCTTTCCTTATTGCATGTCCCAGGAACTTCAGCTGTCTTTTCCTGATGTTCAACATTAGTTTCCTTTTAATTTTCATCCTCTCTAAAACATCACCGTTGCTCAAATTTTCGGTCAATGATATCCTCAGCATCATTCCTGAAGCAACAACATTTCGATTGCTTCAAGTTTTCCTTTCAAGTTTGGTGAGATTATTCAGCATTCACTGCCATGTTTAAGAACAGACATGGCAGTGAAGTACTCTCTTCTTCGTTCCCATAAAAATTTTCTTGTCTCAATGCTCTAGTCAGCTTCTGGAATGCATCCTTGGTGTTAGGGCGCCGCTCCTATTTGACTACATAATGGACTGTTCCCATTGCTATATATAGCAATGGTGGATTCTCTACAGGAGAGTGGTAGAGAGTCACTAGACTGACGACTCTACGACACTGTCAGCCCTCTGCCTTCGGGTAGAGGGCGCTCTCTGCTTCCGAGCAGAGAGCAATAACCCAGTCGTGGTTCCGCCGAAGGGTAGAACCACGACTGGGGAAAAATAGACAGATATTTTTGGCCCGGCTATATGGCCGGGAATACCCACAATAAAATGACCATGTGTCACATCCAGCCTACGTGGGAAGGCTAGTAAATACAGTGGTTGAGAGTCACTTGAGAGTCAGTGCGAGTCAGTGAAGAGTTAGTCACACTTCCGGTGGCGTACCGGAAGTAATCACGTATACACACGTCTTACGACGGATTGGACTCTTGTATCTTTCTATTGTAAATATTAATCACTTCTGTACATACTAACCATCTTTTCGCGGAATACAACTTATATTCTGATTCTGTTGTTGAGTTATTCATTTATACTTGGCGACATAACACTTGGTCATGCCCATTCACCTTCGGATCTCAGAAATTGACTGGGTTCTCTTGTTTGTGTAGTTTGATACAGAATCATACTGCCAGTCATAGCTGCCACCCTTTTTTAGCTAAGGCATCACTACTTCCTCAAGGCACTAGATGTAAGCATCCGTGTTAAGTCTGATACCCTGCGGGAATATGAATGAAGGCATAACATCGACATCATTAGTGATCACTCCAAACACTATCGTAATCACCAGTAGACTCACCCAATTCTTTTCGAATTCTTTTCACAGTACTCAGTTTGACACCCCTTAAATGTTTGTATTGCTGCTGTCGGCGCGAATGCCAAGCCGTACAGCATGTCATTTAGAAATTTCTGGCGTCATGGTTCTCTTTTGATCCTAATATGCAGTCGACAAAATCAAAAACAAATAACGCGCATATGCGAAATTAGAAATATAAAGTTTCGACAATTTAACCATCGCAATCTGTACATTGTTTCAGTGGTTTGTTTTTTACGGCTTATCGACTCTTTTCCGGTTATTTCAAGCCAGAAAATATTTTTAGATTATAAGAATTTTTTTTTAGATATACAAGAACAGTGCGGTTTCGTCTGGAACAAGGAACACCATATTTATGATTAGGATGCTCTCTGAAAGAGCAATACAAATGAAGAAGGACTTGTACCTATGTTTTATTGATTATGCAAAGTCGTTTGACAAAATACCCCACAAAGAATTGATGAAGATGCTTGGCAGCTTCGACATATTTGGGAAAGACCGAAGAGTAATCAAGAATCTCTACTGGTAGCAAACTGTCTGCATACAGACAGGTAACGAATTCAGCAGATATACAAAAATTGAAAGGGGCTAAGACAAGGATGTGTCTTTTCACCGGATCTATTCAACTTGTACAGAGAACCTTTGAAGTTATGCCAGGATTCGTCATCGGAGGCCACAATTTAAACAATATAAGGTACGCAGATGATACAGTGCTGATAGCAGACACAGAAAGAAGACTACATGACCTCCTACAGAAGGTAGCTGAAGAGAGTGACAAGAAAGAACTACAAATAAACTGCAATAAAACCGAATGCATGGTCATCAGCAAAAAGGGCAGCCCAAAATGCCAAATACAGGTAAGGGACTCTAAAATCAAGCAGGTACAAAAATTTAAATACCTAGGAAGTGTTATATCAGAAGACGAAAAGTGCGACAGAAAGATTCGAAGGCGAATTGGCATGGCGAAGGAAGCATTCCAGAAGTTGAGTAAAGTTTTAAGAAACAGGATAATTTCGCTAGACAGAAAGAAGAGAGTACTGGATTGCTATGTGATGTCAGTTCTTCAGTATAGCAGTGAATGCTGGGCAATATCATCAAAGATTAAGGAAAAACTTAAAGCAACTGAAATGTGGTTCTACAGAAGGATGCTGTGGATATCTTGGATCGAGCATGTGAGCAATGATAAGGTTTTGGAAATGATAGAAACGAAAAGGAAATTAATACTGAGCATCAGGAAGAGACAGCTGAAATTCCTGGGACATGCAATGAGGAAGGAGGGCTTGGAGAACCTGATACAAACAGGCCAGAAATATGAAAAAAGAGACAGGGGAAAGCAACGGATAACATATTTGAAGGACCTAATCAGGTGGATGATGGAATGAGGGTTGCATGGTGTAACAGGAAAAGGCATGCTAAGAGCCACCAGGGATAGGGAGACGTGAAAAGCCATTTCGCCTACGTCGTGAAAGGACAGGGCACATAGAAGAAGAAAGTTTCGACAATTTAACCATCGCAATCTGTTTTAGTGATTTGATTGATAGCCAGAAAATAATTTTAGATTATAAGAATTTTTTTATTTAGATATAATAATTATTTACTGATACTATTAGTACTAATTAACCCATAAGGGGGAGAGTAGTTTTCGATTCATACCTTTCTCGGGAATATTTATTTTTAGGCGAATATAAATAGCTCGACTCGAAATGTTTAGTGTTACAAGTCTTACTAAATAACCCATAGCTAGGGGGAGAAGAGGTGGATTCTTACCTTTTCCATTTGCGCGTAAGTGAGTATAACGAACCCAACGGGAATTAGAACTTGGCCCTTCGATTTCCACTTCCGAATCGTTACTCATTAATACCACTCGCATATCCACCTTTACAGCACCCGGTATTTATCAAGCGGTCACTCATGGAGATATTAATCAGGTTCAACGTTACTTAACTTCGGTGATTATAGAAGAACCGGTCTTTTAACGTAACATGGCTTTAAGTCTTTGTATCAATGGAAGAAATAGACAAGCGACACAAATACTGGTAAATATTAACTGATATGAGTTATTTCCCCTGCGCGGAATAAATGTAATTTAATGAAGAATATTAAATAAAAGTTTCGGTTCAGAATCCCGAGAAAGTTATTGAGTAGGCCGACAGACACTTAAAGAAGCCCGGAGACTAAAACGGCCGATTGTTTTGAAGAGTTTCCTCGACTTCACGAATTTAAATGCAGTACTATATTGTCAGTTAGGTCTCATCATTTTACTTTTGGAAATTGTTAAATATAACCATTAATAAGTTCTATGCCAAGTATTTCTTTAGCGTTCTGTCTTTAATAATGTTCCTTTCAATTTCTTTTATTCTCAGAAACTTCTTTCCTTGCGTCTTAGTGGCTTTATCATCTTGCCTCGGGTGAAAAGAAGAAATAGGAAGACGTAACTACACAAATGGCAGTATAAATTTCTCATCTGAAAATTTAAACACTGATACACTACTGCTACAACAATAATCACAATAACAACAACAATTACACCACTACCTTTATCACAGCAACAACAGCAACAACAGCAACAACCACTCCGTAATCATTATCACAACAACAATTACACCATCACGATCATGATAATAACAGTCACACACCAACTATCATAACACTATCATAACAACATAAGCAACAATTAGACCACCATCAATACAAGAGCAGCAATTTCATCACCACCGCCATCATCACAACAACAGTAACTATTACACCACTACGATCATCATCATCATCATCATCATCACAGTAACTATTACACCACTACCATCATCATCATCATCATCATCACAACAATAGTAACAATTACACCACCACGACCATCATCATCACAACAACAGTAACTATAACACCACTATCGTCGTCATCATCATCATCATCATCATCATCACAACAGTAACAATTACACCACCACCATCATTATCACAATAGTAACAACTGCACCACCACCAACATCATCGCAACAGCAACAATTATACTCCCACCACCACCAGCATCACTTCAGCAACAATTACACCTCTACCACCATCATCACAACAACAGTAATTATTACACCACTACCATCATCATTATCATCGCAGCAGCAACAATTACACCACCACCGCCATTATCACAAGAACAGTAACTATTACACCACTACCATCATCATTATCACAACTGTAACAATTACACTACCACCACCACCATCATCACTACAGCAACACTAACAGTAAATAATTATAATATCCTGATTTTCCTTTTTCATCAGATGAAGCATTTTCCACCATTGATTTAATTCTTTTATGTGCCGTTGTCTCTTTAAGACAATGGCGATCATGGCTGTCCACAGTTTCATGTCTCATGGGCTTTTCAGCAGTTTTTCTCCCCTTGCTGTTCTACGTTCCGCAATTTGCATCCTCTTTGTTGCATACTCACTCTATCCATGGAATTTCCAGCACCCTTCATCTGTCTCTAGTTTTCTCCTCTTTATCCAGCATTCATTGCGTTTATTTATATGTAACTATCTACCGTGAGTGGCTCTTAGGCCTTGTACAGAATAAAAATCATTATATAAAAAAATCTCCCTTTCCCTCTACATGCCTCGTGATGGACACCTTGGAGTGGTATAATGGTTAGCAAGCTTGTTTGCTAGAACTTATGACAATTGAATAGTGAGTTCGATCCTCAATGGGTACCCCATACTTTCGGCCTTGTACCACATATAAGCGTCGCCTAGAAAATCAATTATATGCCTCGTGAAAGTTAAGTTTTCCAAGCTCTCCTTCCTCATTATGTGTCCAAGGGATTTCAACTGCTTTTTTTTTTTTTTTTATAAGCGTTTCACCCCGAGCAAGGCATGTCACTGCCACTACTGCGCAGGGGGCTACGTAGAGTGGAGAAAGGATGATTAAATATAGGAAATGTCAGAGGGTGGGTGATAGGCGGGTAAGGATACCGAGAATGAGGGTTGGGTAGATGAGAGTGTTCTGAGAATAGTTGGGAGTTAGTGTGATAGGAGGTGTCTATTGACCCTACATTTAAACACCTGGAGATTGTAACTGTCGGGAAAGCAGACTTGTGGAAGGGAGTTCCACAGGCGGGAAGCGCGAGAAAAGAAGCTATTGTAGTAGAATTTACGGTTACATCTTATTTGTTTAAATGTCTAAGCGTTCTTTCTGTTAGTATTTTTTGTAAAATTTCCCTGTTGCTTACTCGCGCCATTCATAGAATTCTCAGTACCCTTCTGAAGAACCACATTTCTACTGCCTCCGGTTTTCTCTTCATCCATGTTAAAGTTGTCGAACTAGAATATAAGTGAATGCATATCATATAACAATCCGTCACTTTTTTTTTCTTCCTAACGATGTTTTTCCATTTTTCGCCACCTTGTTTATCATTTCGAATATTTCTTTCGCTAGTCCAGTGCGTACTTCGGATCTCGGTGTCACATTTTCTATCCTCTGTTAAAACTCTTCTCAGATGTTTGAACTTCTGTAACTAATTGGTGTTTTTAGAGGAGCGAAACATATAGATGCGTGTTCGAATCTTGCAGCGTTTTTTCTATGGTTGGTCGAGCAGAAGCTTAGAGGAACGTGGTTTGATTACACATTCTATTAGGAACAAACTATCAACGATTAACGACTAAAGCACAGAGGGTATTGTCTTGTAAAAGACTACGTAATAATCGCATAATAATTCTGTGATTAACAATTAACGATTAGATAATATGATATAATTTTTACAAATTAACCAATAGTAAGTGAGAAAGAAGTGGCTTCATGACTTTCCCAAGTTTTTTTTTTGCACGTAAGTGAATATAATGAACCCAACGGGAATTGGAACTCAGCTCTTCGATTAACAATTACGAGGCATTATAAACTACACCACTCGCACATCCCATCGAGGAAAACTATAGATACGTGTTCGAATCTCTCAACGTTCTTCTATTTTATTTGATCGAGCAGGCTCTTAGGAACAGATTCATTACGATTAACGACTAAGGCACTGGGTGCATTGTCTTGTAAAATATCACGTTTGTGTCCATATATTCTTCCAAATATGGATGGAGTAGCTCGGGTGTAATGAAAGCTTTAAAACTAATCCATGTTCCTGGAGCTCAGACTCTTTGGACGTTGGCACGAAAGACTAAAAAGCAATAGTTGTTTCCAGTTAAAGTGAAACCGAAGAGAGAAAGAAAAATGAATGGATGTAAGTCAAATTTTGATTTCCTGGTATCGATATCAAATAAGTTTTTTTCGTCATAAACTGAATTTTGAAGGCTAAATAAGTCCTCTGAGTAAATGGTATCATGGCTGAGACTAAGAACTACAATTATACCTACTTACAGCCAAACTCGAAGCAAAAACTAAAATAAAACGGCTGAAAAAATACAAACATACAGGCAGATAAACAGACACACACACACAAATAACGCTCTACATTTGTATCGAGCATTCTTTATGAAAGTAAATGCATGAAGAAAAGGTTAATAAACCTACGAGTTCAAGAACTTAGTTACAATATATATATATATATTATCGATTTTCTGCACTATTGTAAGAACTGCAACCTTGAAACTTCTGAATATCGTTTTCTTATGTTTATCGATATTTATCGGGGGTACCTCGACACAAAACCTAGCTAAGAACAGTCGCAGACGCTTATAGTACAACTGTGTCAATTTCCAAGACAATCGGTTCAGCCGTTTCGGAGTCTATAGGTAACGGACACACACACATAAACAAAGTTCCATTTATAAATAAGTTTATATATATATATATATATATATATCACAAAGTAATCCGTCACTCTTTTGTTTGTCAAAATATTTTATATTCGTTTCGTTAATCTAACGAAAGTTCGGATCTCACGAGTTTTCTTATTTTGGTTAATCGATCAGAAATTGATAAGTGGTGTGTTTACAGGTTCTCTTAGGAAGCGACTCATTGCAATTAACGACTATGGTACTAAACGTATTGTCTTGTAAAAAATCGCCTTTGTGTCCATCAAGTTTTCCATACGAGTGGGACCGTGCTGTCAAAGATTACGGCAAAATATTTATATCGATATGCCATCTAAAATGACTGCAACAAATATATTGATGTATCTACTATTGAGTATCTTGCATCAAAACATAAGAAAAGAAAAAATAATCCAAACCACTGACCATGACAGGAGGAAATTATATATATATATATATATATATATAGTTTTCTTCTCACATAAATTGAAGAAGATAGTCTTGTGGGAACTGACGGTCCCCTGGGAAGAAAATGCAGGGGAAGCTCATGAAAGGAACAGGTTAAAATATGACGAACTGCTGGAGAGTTGCAGGGTTGAGGGCTGGCTGCACTCCTATAGAAGTGGGGACTAGAGGATTTGCAGTAAGGTCCTTATGCAAAGCCTTAACAGATATTGGGATAGTGGGAATAAAAAAGAAAAGAAAAGCACCCAAGTCCATAACCGAAACAGCAAAAAGAACAGCTAATTGGTTATGGATCAAAAGAGAGAGTGCCTGGATTCCAAATTGTTAGCTAAATTCCTCGAAATTCTGCGTCTAAATTAATGTTTCGGACGAGCTCATGTGCGGTTCGCCTCTAAATGGAAAGTGGCTCTGACTGTCGCCAATCGGAAGCATTGGCAGGGTTTTGTACCGGGCCTAAACGTAATTTTCCAGTGTCTGAAAGCGCTTATCGGGGGTGGGCCGGAGGCTGATCATCTCTGGTCGGGTCGGCGCGATGAGGTGGGTATTATGTTGAAAGCCCCGAAACCCCCTAGTGATCCTCGCTTTGACATCACCGACGACACCCCCTAGCGCCCCCATTACGGTGCGTATGTTTGAAATGAAAATGGAAAATATATATATATTGATTGTTTAATACTCAGTTTTTGGTCATAATAGGGTTAGACCAGTACACATTTGTATTAAAAAGTGTCTGATACAATTATATTGTAAAACGTTTGAATATTTTCCATTTTTAAACGCGTTATTTCGCTACACAGGTTTCTACCATGAGTGGTGTCTTAAGCATAATATCACTACACAAAAATGTTCATGTTTCAAAACGAAACTGTTTCTCTTCAGTTGATAAGTGTCCAGACGCAAAAAAATTGATTTCATTTCATAGAAAGATTTAAACTGTCGAATCCGGAGTGTATTAACCAGTACTGTAACATGTCTACGACAATAATGTAACCACCCATACAAAAAACCAAAACGAAAAAAAAAAAAAACATTAACATGTTTAAAAAAAATATAAAAAAGAACAAAAGAAAACAACAAAGATGAGGATAATCCAAAACCATTCACTGAATATCACAATCCAGACGAAACCGATACAGTGCCTCCAATAGGGACCCCGCCCAACACAGCGTATGTCAACACCCTAATTTTTTTATTTTTTGAAACATAGGTTTTGATGCCCCTATAGATATCTCGGCTTGAGATAAAACCTTCATATCACATGCGTCGATGGCTTAGGGAGTAGCGACTCCGACTGACACCAAATTGGTCGAGTTTCGACCAGAAGCAAGTGGATGCGTCTAGCCACACTGATGAGCTGTGATAAAGCGAAACAGGCTTGTATGTGGATGACTAATATATATTTTATACCGAAAACCAAACACCCCTTTCCACATACTTCTGGAAGCTAAAGGATTCAAAACAGAAAGTAAAATGGAAAATCCTAGAAAAAAAAAAAAAAATAGAACTTGCAACTCACTTAATGACATCTGCCCTTTATGTCTAAGTGAAAAACTACACATTCTCCAGTAACCCTAACAGCAACGATTTACTAAACCGTAGAGACGAATTAGCAGTAATATGCAAACATCGCAAATATTTCTCACTAAAATTTAAGTAAACAAAAAAAAAAAAAAGAACACCCCCAAAAAGAAAACAAACCCTATGCAACAAAAAATAATGCAGTTGCAACAGAATAGTAGATGAATAAATAAAAAAATATATTTTATATTTATAAAATATGTTGTACAAAGGATAGATTTTATAAAAGAAATATATTTTTTAAATATTATAAAATATTATATTTTATAATATTATAAAATAGCTTAATATTATGGAATATTATAAAAATTTTTTAATGAAAGATATATTTTATATATAATATATATATTTTATAAAAAACAAAAAAATAAAAAAACAAAAAAATAAAAAGCACACCCCCCAATACAAAATAACATAAGTTAAATTAAGGAGAAACCAACCCCAAAACAAAACAACACCTACCAACCCCTATATTTTTTTATGAAAGATATATTTTATAAAAAATATATTTTATAAAAAACAAAAAAATAAATAAAAACAAGAAAAAGCACACACCCCAATACAAAATAACATACATTAAATTAAGGAGAAACCAACCCCAAAACAAAATAACACCTACCAACCCCTAAACCAAACAACAACACGTTAGGCAGGCGCCATTAGCACCAGCCCTTCCAAGATTAATAGATTAACCTACCATAAACTCTGCCAAAAACAAACACTTAACCCTAAGACCAGTAAAAAGGTCAACGGAACTCAAAATACAGACCAACCCCTCTTACACCCAAAAATAACAAATCCAACCCAAATAAACGGTCTTTTCAACTAGATAATTCTCATTTAAAAAAAAAAATCACCTGAGGATGAAGCCAAAACATAATTGGCTGGCTTCGAAACATGAGAAATTTTTTGTGTAGTGATACAATCAATTTAAAAACATTGTAACAACCATTACACTATATATATATATATATATATATATATATATATATATATATATATTTATCTATATTTATATAAATAATTATATACTTATATATATAAATAAGTACATATATATTTATTTATTTTTAATTAATATTTATTTATTAATTTATATAAATAAATATATATATTTATTTATACATATATGTGTCATCACATAAATATATATATATATAGTAAATAATCAGGTTAGTAGATATAAATACATAATACTGTTTAATTAAAAAACAGAATATCTACTTAAATACGAGTATCGATAAAAAAAAATAATGTTCAAACAGTTCATTTCAAATTGTTGTTTATAACCAAGTTTCGTTAAAATTCGTTAATTTCCGTAACATGCTTACATTTGTTGACATTACGATATATTTCAGAGCAGATATGTTTGTTTACGATGAATCGAAAATTGTGTTATATAGGCTTGATAAAACCTCGTTTTGACTGGAGGACATTCGTTGTCGAGCGGTCTTAGACGTTGCCAGATCATATATATATATATATATATAAGTACAATAGTACAATAGTGTACAAATACAAGGCTATTTTCACGTATGTGAATGCAACGAATTTAACTGAAATTCGAACTCAGCTCTCCGATTCATCGTTCCGAGCCGATATCCACTGCACCACATCGCACATCCGATGGCGTAATGATTAGCAAGTTCAATTTCCAGCCGGTTTCATTACATTCACTTACCTTTCCCAAGGATATTCGTGCGCAAGAATCAACCTCTCCCTCTAAGCTGTGAGATTAAATATAAGGACAGACTGTGTTTTATAGCTTTGTTTGGCAACTAGTCTCCCGCAGAAATAAATGGTAATCTACTGCGGGAAAATCTTCTTACTAGTCTGTTATGAATCAAAAGAGACATGATCACCCAAGCGTGTATCACTTATTGCACTTGACTCATTGGGTGCTCCGTACTTTCAGACACGCTGAGAAACTCATTTTTACTTCGATGTGGCATAATGGTTAGCAAGCTTGTCTCAGCAGATCAATTACGACTGTGTAGAGAGTTCGATCCTCTTTGGGTGTTAAACACTTTCGGCTTTGTGCCTCGACTAAGCAGCAATTAGAAAACCACTACATAAAAACCTGATTCATTCATGCATAGAATGTCTGGCGGAGCACATTCCTCTCCAGGTCAAACTGCAGCCTTCTCGAACTTGAATACTCGTCTTGGTCATAGACATGTAGCCATTGATTCTTTCTGAGAAACCCTTCAATGTTCACTCTATGAATCACCCACACACTACCACAGTGATGACGTGTAATCACCTCATTGGCTGCATCCATAGCCCTGTTTACGTCATTGTGCTAGATCATAGGTTCCAAAACTTTTTGCTGCGATTATCCAAAAATACAATTTCACTATTATCCCAATGAACAAATACCCGTAATATAGGAAAATAAGTAATTATATTTTCATACATCAAAAGCAAAGTTAATGAAAATTATTCAATACAATAGTACCAATCTGTAATAATCAGAGATATAGTAGCCGTAATCTAGCCATGATTCTTAATGTGAGTGTTGAGCTTGTATTGCCTGTGCCTGTGTCAGTGTATTTATTCTTGGCTTTGTGACTGAAAAGGCTATGCGGGTGTTGTTTGCCATGTTGAGTCTGCTACGTTTCTTGGTTTTCATTCCAAGGACACAGTGTGAAATTATAAGCTGATTGCCTCTTCCCAAACCAAACATCCATTACCCCCAAAATATGGGCTCATTACCCCACTGGGGTAATTTACCCCGGGGTTAGGAACCATGGTGCTAGATAGTTGCTACAAGAAACTTCAATCACTTTTAGACGGGTAATTTTCTTTATTTAATCCTGCTTCAAGTCTACCCACCCTCTTAATTAGAAAAAACAAATGAGAAATCGGTTTAGTCGCCGATATCTTGTCCAGTTAGCGGGTTGAAATATAACCAACACTTCTATTCGAACAGTTTCTTTTCTCGCACTTCCCGCCTGTGGGACTCTCTTCCGTTTATTTGCTTCCCTGATAGCTACAAATCCCCAAAATATTAAATGCAACGTCAATTGCCATCTTCTATCTTCTTGCATCCTGGTTATCTTTTATCCTTTCTTCAATACCCCTTGTAACAGGTCTTTTCTCTCACTGTAACATTCTTTGCACTAGCGGCGGTCCCGCCATGTTTGGAGTGAAATTATTTAAAAAAATGTCCTGTGAGTGTCAAATTCCCCAAACCCTCCTTCCTCATTATGTACCCTACACGAGTTCTTTTTTCTGATACCCAGGCGTGAATTTAAGCGTGCTACTAGATTGACATCTAAATCACACCGTTTTACAGTTGAAATAGTTAAATGTAATCTCCACTTTTACTTCAACAGTTTCTTTTCTCGCCCTTCCTTCTTCTGGAATTCCCTTATGTTTATTTGCTTCCCTGATATCTACAATCTTCACAATATTAAATGCAACGTCAATTGCCATCTTCTATCTTCTTGATCCCGTTCATCTTTTATCCTTCTTCAATACCTCTTCTACCCGGTCTTTTCTCTCATTGCACATTAGTGGATGTGCGTTGTGGTCCAGTGGATATCGACTCGGAACGAGAAATCGGAGAGCCGAGTTCGAATTCCCGTTGAATTCGTTGCAATCATATACGCGCAAATACCCTTGGGAAAGGTATTAATCCGTCTCTTCCCTCCAGCTATGGGTCAAATAACAGATTGGGTTCTATAGCCTTGGTTGGCAACCAATCTACCGCAGAAAGCAATGGCAACCTACTGCAGAAAAATCTTGTGCCTAGTCAGTCATGTCACATGATCACCCAAGCCTGGATCACTTATGGCACTTAACTGACTGACATTAGTAGCGGTCCCGCCTTATTAGGGGTGAAATGATACGCTTATTCTTTTATATTATCATTTGCAATGGAATTTAGATAATGTGACTGGATGGATCTACTCTCACAATTGTTTTTGTCGTAAGTTCACAATTGTGAGCTTACGACAAATTTGGGCTCAACTTCATGTGTAGAACGCTAGTCACTCATTCAGTTAAGTGCTATACGTGATACACGCTTTGGGCGATCATGTCTCGAAAGAGACATGACTGACTGGGCAGAAGATTATCCCGCAGTAGGTTGATATTACTTTCTGCGGTAAGACTTTCTGCGGTAAGACTATAGAACCCAATTTGTTCTGTTATTTAACCCATAACTGGAGGGAAGAGACGGATTAATACCTTTCCCAAGGGTATTTGTGCGTAAGTGAATGCAAGGGATTCAACTGGAATTCGAACTCGGCATCTCGATTTGTCGTTTCGAGTCGATATCCACTGCACCACAACGCACATCCTGAACGCTAAGCGTAGATTAAAAGTTAGTAAGTGATTTGAGCGGTTTGTTTCGACTTTAAATTGAAATTAATTTTTACCGGTGCGCGTTAAAGAAAAAGAAAAACATTTTGGTTGTCATTTCAAAATGACAAATAACAGTTCTGTATTGTTTGTTTTTGTCTCGAGACTTTTGTGTCGGATTAGAGTAGAAAGAATCACTTGAAAGTGTCTCGCTTTGGAAACAACACAAAAAGAAATGAAGAAAAGGTCTTGACCGACAAAAAGAGTACAATAAAAACAGGGGTGTGGTGGGGGGGGGGAAGAAAAAAGAAGACGAGAGAAGAGAGAGAAGACGAAAAAAGAAGAGGGAAGAAAAAAGAAAAAGAGAAAAAAAGAGAGAAAGAGAAGCAAGAAATAAAAGAAGAGAGAAAAGTAAGAAAATTAGGTGAAGAAGACAGAAAAGAAGGAAGAAAAAGAAAGAAGAATGAAAAATAAAGGGAGGGTGATGAAAGAGAAGAAAAACAAAAGAAAAGAGGAAAGAAGAGAGAAGAAAAAAAAGAGAGAAGAAAAATGAAAAGAAGAAAAAGAGAAAGAAATAAGAGAAAGAAAAGTGAAATCTCTAGGTAAAGAAGACAGAAAATGGAGAAGAAGCGGGAAGAAAGAAAAGAGAAGAAAGAAAAAACAACAAACAAGAAGACGACGAAAAAAAAAAGGGATGAAAAAAAGAAAGAAAAAGAGAAAATAGAAAGAAGAAAATACTTGGAAAAGAAGAAAAAAGAGAAGGATGATGATGATGATGAAGAAGAAGAAGAAGAAAAAGAAGAAAAAAGAAGAAGAAAAGAAGAAGAAAAAGAAGAAGAAAAGAAGAAGAAAAAGAAAAAGAAGAAAAGAGGGAAGAAGACAAAAGAGGGAATAAGTAAAAAGAAGAAAGAAAAGAAAAAACGTGGGAAAGAAGAAACACTAGAGGAAAAACGAGGAAAATAAGAAGAAAAAAAGAGGGAAGAAGAGAAAAAAAGTGCGTGAGAGAAAGAAACTAAAGAAAAAGAAAACGTTGGAAAAGAAGAAAGAAGAGAGCCGAAAAGACGGAAGAGAGAAAACAAGAGAGAGTGAGGACAAAACAGTGAAATGATAGAGGAAGCGTGAGAAATATGGTTGATAAAAAGAAGGGGGTGGAGAAGAGAGAGAAAGAGAGAGGACAAAGGAGAAAGAGAGCAAAACAGAGAAATATGGTCGATAAAAAGAACTGGGGAGGAGTCGAGAAAGAGAGAGAGAGAAAGGACAAAGAAGAGAGAAAACAGAAATGATATAGGGAGCGTGCGAAATATGGTTGATAAAAAAGACGGTAGTGGAGAGAAGAGAGACTGAGAAGACGGAAGAGAGAGAGAGAGAGAGAGAGAGAGAGAGAGAGAGAGAGAGAGAGAGTGAGAACAAAAGAGAGAAATGATTGAGGGAGTGTGAGAAATATGATTAATAAAAAGGACCGGGGTGGATAAGAGAGAGAAAGAGAGAAGACAAAGGAGAGAGAGAGAGAGAGAGAGAGACAAAACAGAGAACTGAGAGAGGAAGCGTGAAGAATATGGTTGATAAAAGGTCGGGGATGGATACGAGAGAGAGAGAGAGAGAGAGAGAGAAGACAAAGGAGAGAAAGAGAACAAAACAGAGAAATGATAATGGATTCGTGAGAAATATTGTTCATAAAAAGACGAGGGTGGCGACGAGAGAGAGAGAGAGAGAGAGAGAGAGAGAGTGAAAACAAAATAAGAGAGAGAACAAAATTGAGTAATGATAGAGGAAGCATGAGAGATATGGTTGATAAAAAAGACGGAGTAGAGACGAGAGCGAGTGTGAGAAAGAGAGATAGGACAAAGGAGGGCGAGAGAGAACAAAAGAAAGAAATAATAGACGAGAGAGAAAAAGAGAAGACAAAGGAGAGAGTAGGAACAAAACAGAAAAAAGATAGACGAAGTTGAGAAATATGGTCGATAAAAAAGACAAGGGTGGAGACGAGAGGGAGAGAGAAAAAGAGAGAGAAGAAGACAAAGGAGAGAGAGAAGACAAAGGAGAGAGATAAGACAAAGAAGAGAGAGAGAACAAAACAAAGAAATGATACAAGAGAGAGAGAGAAAGAGAGAGAGAGAGAGAAGACAAGTGGTGGGGAGAGAAACGATAGAGGATACAGAGAAATTATAGAGGAAGCGTGAGAAATATGGTTGATAATAATGACGGGGTAGAGACGAGAGCGAGTGTGAGAAAGAGAGATAGGACAAAGGAGAGTGAGAGAGAACAAAAGAAAGAAATAATAGACGAGAGAGAAAAAGAGAAAAGACAGAGAGAGAGAGAGAGAACAAGAAGAACGAAATGATAGAGGAAGCATGAGAAATATGTTTGATAAAAAAGATGGGAGTGGATACGAGAAAGAGAGAGAGAGAGAGAGAGAGAGAGAGAAGACAAAAGAAAAAGAGAGAACAAAACAGAGAAATGATAGACGAAACGTGAGAAATATAGTTGATAAAAAGACGAGGGTGGCGACAAGAGAGAGAGAGAGAGAGAGAGATAAAACAAGAAGAGAGAGAATAAAACAAAGAAAACACAGAGGAAGAGTGAGAAATGTGGTTAGTAAAAAGACGGGGGTGGAACCGAGACAGAGAGAGAGAGAGAGAGAGAGAGAGAGAGAGAACTAAACAGAGAAATGATAGAGGAAGCGTGAGAAATATGAGTGATAAAAACGACGGAGGTGGAGACGAGGGAGAGAGAGAGAGAGAGAGTACAAAGAAGAGAGAGAAAGAGAGAGAGTACAAAGAAGAGAGAGAGAAAGAGAGAGAGTACAAAAAAGAGAGAGTGGAAAGAGAGAGAGAGTACAAAGACGAGAGAGAATACAAAGAAGAGAGAAAGTACAAAGTAGAGAGAGAAAGAGAGAGAGAGCACAAAGAAGAGAGAGAGAGCACAAAGAAGAGAGAGAAAGAGAGAGAGAGAGTACAAAGAAGAGAGAGAGAGAAAGAGAGAGAGAGTACAAAAAAGAGAGAGTGGAAAGAGAGAGAGAGAGTACAAAGAAGAGAGAGAGAAAGAGAGAGAGAGTACAAAGACGAGAGAGAAAGAGAGGGAGAGTACAAAGAAGAGAGAGAGAGAAAGAGAGAGAGAGTACAAAGAAGAGAGAGAGAACAAGCAGAGAAATACCGAGGAATCTAGAAAAAGAAGGTCGATAAAGAACAAAAAAAATTAAACTCGACTTGAATTCAAACTTATTACGTATTTAGAAATTCAAGTGAGATTTTTTTTTCCAAGAGGCGAATATTAACTGAGAAAAGGAACCAGAGACATTTTTTTTGGGGGGGGGGGGGTCGAGGGCAAGTAATCCAGTACAAACTGAAGCTTACACCGTCGGGCCGAACTACTTACTCCCCAACCTCCTCAATCGTCATAGACCTCCCAAGAGAATAATAATATAAAATGGAACAACAGAGAAAAATATGCCATAAAAATTTCAGTCTACGAGGCAAGGAGCCCATAGCGATACATTTACGTAATATCTTGAAAATTAAGTGTGTATAGGGGGGTGTCAATAAAAAAAAACAGGTTAATCTAAAAGAAACTGTATATAATACTAAGCTTATATAGGGCCAGTGAGAATCGAATCCACAATTGCAGTTCAAGTCAGTAGACCCTCATTTCTGCAGGGAATGGAACCTTCATTTGGTTACCCTAAATTTCTAACAGAGGGCGATAAGTGCGACACTGAGATCCAATGGCGTATTGGGATGGCAAAGGGTGCATTCCAGAAGTTGAGTAGAGTATTAAGAAACAGGAAAATTTCGCTGGAAACAAAGAAGAGAGCACTGGGTTGTAATGCGATGTCTGTTCTTTAATATAGTAGCGAATGCAATTTCCTAAGAATTATGGCCGCTGTTTTGAGGGCTGTATTATAGTAATGGCTATGCTGATAGAAAATGTCTTCAGTGTGGGAATTATTGTTAATTTTGTGTTCAACTGAATGTGGTATATATTTAGTCATTGCTAGGATATTAAATGTCATAATAATTGTTAGGGTATTAAACAACATAAACGAATTAATCATAATATCAAATATAATCGAAATATAAAAAAAATAATTTGGTACACACCACCATTTAAATAAATGGTTAGCACCAAGTTGTGCAATAAATTCTTTAATCTAGTTTAAAAACACTTCCCAACTAATAACCCACATAGAAAATCTATATAATTAAAAATGTACTTGTCCGTTTGTTACTATCCGCTAATCTAAAAAACGGCTGCATCAATTGTTTTGAAATTTTATTATAGCATTTTAATCGAATACGAGTATGTTTTTAAATACATTATATTAAAAAATATTACAATCTTAAAAAATATATATATTGCAAGTCTATTAGAGCCGATGAGAGCCGAACCCAAAAACTTTCATTTTCAATACGGACGCATTAAATTAAAATTTGTACATGTTCTAAACTATAATATAATTTATAATAAATATTCATTTATTTGGATTTCTATTTTATATTGAGCACTGTTTTAAATTAATGTTTTGAACGTTGTTAATTTTTTGTTCGTTCCTTATTCACTTGGATATATATATATATATATATATATATATATATATATATATATCCAACTGAATAAGGAACGAAGAAAAAATTAACAACGTTCAAAACATTAATTTATATATATATATATATATATATATATATATATATATATATTGTTGGTATATGTGTTCGTCCATGATTACGATTCCCCCACATTTGTCAGAAGATATGTGTATATCTTTGTATATGTGTATTTGTATATGTGTATATGTGTATATTGTATATGTGTATATATGTATATCTTTGTATATGTGTATATCTTGGTTGTTTTTTAATTCCTTCAGGACTGTTAAATACCTGCGAGGAATTGGGAAGTGGTTTCATATATTGCGGGAAATACTCTCTTTAAATATAACAAAAATTGTATAAAAGACATGGTCTTTTACAGCACGTTTAAAAAATTACACACTAAACTTAAAAAAGTAAGTAACAATTGAATTTGGATAAATTATTAACTAAATCTTTTTGGCCGATCCAAAGACTTTGGATCGGCCAAAAAGATTTAGTTAATAATTTATCCAAATTCCATCTCTCGGATACGTAACTAGAAGCCCTAAGCTTCGGTCAAAGTTTGCAACCGGATTACAAAAATATGATATGACAGATTTTATCATCAAAAATCATCAAAACAACGATTCAGATTTCACCAAAGAGTATATCCAAGGAATACTCACAGCTACATTAAAAAAAACAAACCACGTCTATTGAACAGGTGAAGAGGCTCATCCCTTGTTCCCTGTTTAGGATGTGGTTTCCGGCTTTCTCTTTTCCAATCTTTTCACTGTTTTCTTTTTTCTTTTTCAATTGGAGTAGATAGACTAAACTATCGCCCGTTTCACACTCCACCCACGTCTATTGAACAGGTGTAGAGGCTCATCCCTTGTTCCCTGTTTAGGATGTGGTTTCCGGCTTTCTCTTTTCCAATCTTTTCACTATTACGTAGCCCCCTGCACACCAGTGGCCTTACCGCCTTGCTCGGGGTGATATGATTAAAAAAAAATCTCAATTCCTCGTAAATATTTAACAATTCTGAAGGAATTAAAAAACAACAACGATATACACATATCTTCTTCTGACAAAGGTGAGGGAATCGTAATCATATATATATATATATATATATATATATATATATATAGAGAGAGAGAGAGAGAGAGAGAGAGAGATTATGCTAGTCTTTAAATGACCCATGCCCCTTGAAAAACTATATATTATTAAATTTCTTAAGAATAAAAATCTATTAGATAAATGAAATTAAATAAATATCATATGTAAACGTTGCAAATTGTTCACCTTAGAATATGCTTAAAAAACTTCATAAAGGAATATCCATTAACTTGGATATATTCGATAATTAGTTTTGCATTATGATATAATATTAATTAAGTAGATATTAATTTATTTACAAATAAAGAGTTTATGAAACATTGAGAAAAAAAATGCTCCGTGAATCGAAATAAAAATAGTATAATCATGCTCAAATGTCCCTTTAATTTAGATCAAAAATATAAAATGTTTTCTTTCCTTCATTTCTGTTTTTACAAAAATGCTAGACTACAGAGAAAAAGCTTTGATTTCATCGTAATAACCATCTCTGCTTTGAAATGTATCATAATGCCAACAAATGTAAATTGAAGATTGTGTTATAGGCTTAATATTACTTCGTTTACACTGATTATCACTCGTGGTCGAGAGGTCTAAGACGCGCCAGATCAATTGGGGGCTTCCCCTATGTGGATAGGGGTGGCGGGTTCGAATCCTGCCGAATTACATACATTTTCGTAATAAAAATTTGTCATAAATAATCAGCCCGGTAGAAACAAATATATAATACTGTTTGATTAAAAACGGAATATCTACTTAAATACGAGTATAATTTCAAATTGTCGGTTGTTTATAACCAAGTTTCGTTAATTTCTGTAACATCTATCTATGTATACACATATAGAATCCTTGGTATTTTGTTAGGTAAATTCCAGCGGAGACAAATTTAAAAAAGAACTGAATGTTAAAACTTATTACTAAATTTACTAGAGTGATATAATCAAGAAAAAAGTTTGGATATTTTACAAATCCATGGGTAATAAATATTTGTCAGCCAAAGCCTCTCTTCAGACCCAAATCATACAACAGTGAATGTTTCAAAATGTCCAAACTTTTTCTTGGGTGCTATTAAATATAAGAGACAATGAATGTCTATTATGTTTAATCATGAGCCGTTCTAAACGTCGTATTTTTGCTTTAATTTCAGTTGAAAATAAAGACAAAAATTCTCCAACATTTGGATAATTATTTATTGGTTTTCTTCTAAGCTTTCGGCTCACATGAGCCATCTTCAGAGAGGTAGTTTAAGAACTGCGTTTATTATTTTTGGTAACTATTGCCGTTGCCAAGCGGAGTTTTATGTCAACACAAAATAAAATCGTCGGTGATGGTGGATTTTATAATATTTCAGTTTAAACTACCTCTCTGAAGATGGCTCATGTGAGCCGAAAGCTTAGAAGAAAACCAATAAATAATTATCCAAATGTTGGAGAATTTTTGTCTTTATTTTCAACAGAAATTAAAGCAAAAATACGACGTTTAGAACGGCTCATGATTAAACATAATAGACATTCATTGTCTCTTATATTTAATAGCATATGTTTAGAAAATTACTTGCTGCCTCGATATACTAAATATATATATATATATATATATATATATATATATATATATATATATAAATATATATATATATATTACTGCAAAGGCTGAGATTTATTTTTCGTGAATAACTTTTTCTTGAAGTTCCTGATAGTTTTTAATTTTTTTTTTTTTTTTTTTTTTGGTAAATCACATTTTTATTCCAGCATAGGTTTTCACTATTTGCTCTCTGATTCTTCAATCCTACGTAGCTAATTCATCTTTCATTGATTGATTGGGTTTTTATGGCTTATCAACAGACAAGAAATTATAATGAGGTTATAAGTGGGGGATCAATTTTACATTACGATCAATATATAAAATGATTCCTCACTTTGTGATCAAGGTAGGTTCAAAATATTTATATTCCAGAGAATGTAAATAAATCTAAAAGATATGCCTATGTAGCTGATTAGTAATTCATTGATTATTTGAATCATTTTCTACGGCTTATCGACCCCTTGCAGGTTTTTAAAGCCAGAAAATATTTTTAGTTTAGAAGAATTTGTTTTTGAAATAATAATGGTTTAGTGTTACGAGTCTTGCTAATTAATCCTTATCTGGGGAGAAGAGATTGATTAATGCTTTTACGAAACCCATTATACGATACGCACATCCACTTTTACAGCAGTCACCCATCTAGAGTAGACGTTGCTTAACTTTGGTGATGGTACTGGAACTGGTGTTTTAACGGGATGTGGCCATAGGAATTTACAGAGAGAAATGGTCGTCCGCGTCCCGAAAAAGAATTTATGTAAAAATTAATTTTATGATTGAGAAAAGATTAAGGCACAGTGGCCTAGGGGTAGAATCGCCGACTGACACCTTTTCGGTCGGGTTTCGATCTTGGGTTAGGAAGCGAACGGAGTCTAAGCCGTACTGATGAGCTGTAATACAGCGAAACAGATCTGTCTGCGGATGACTATAGTATTATAAAGGATGTGCGTTGTGGTGCAGTGGATATCGGCTCGGAACGAGAAATCGGGAAGCCGAGTTCGAATTCCAGTTGAATTCATTGCATTCACTTACGCGCAAATAACCTTGGGAAAGGCATTAATCCGTCTCTTCCTTCCAGTTATGGGTTAAATAACAGGACAGATTGGGTTCTATAGCCTTGGCTGGCAACCAGTCTACCGCGGAAAGCAATGGCAACCTACTGCGGGATAATCTTCTGCCCAGTCAGTCATGCCTTTTTCCAGACATGATCGCCCAAGCGTGTTTCATGTACGGCACTTAACTGACTGAACTGAGTGCATGGTCATCAGCAAAAGGTACAACCCAAAATGCCAAATACAGGTGGGGGTTACCAGAATCAAGCAAGTACAAAAATTTAAATACCTAGGAAGTGTCCTAACTGAAGATGGAAAGTGCGACACGGAGATCCGAAGGCGAATTGGCATGGCAAAGGACGCGTTCCAGAAGCTGAGCAAAATACTAAACAGGAAAATCTCACTGGAAACAAAGAAAAGAGTGCTGGACTGCTACGGGATGTCAGTTCTTCAATACGGCAGCGAATGCTGGACAATATCATCGAAAACGAGGACAAAACTGGAAGAAGCGGAAATGTGGTTCTACAGAATGATGCTGCGGATATCGTGGACTGAGCATGCAAGCAACGATGAGGTGTTGGAAAGAATGGCAACAAAGAGGAAATTGATACTGAGCATCAGGAAGAGACAACTAAAGTTCCTGGGACACGCAATGAGGAAGGAGAGCCTGGAGAACCTGATACTGACTGGCCAGATAGAAGGAAGGAGAGACAGAGGAAGGCAGCGAATAACATACTTACAGGGCCTGATCAGGTGGTTGACGGAACGGGAGTTGATAGGAGTAACGGGAACAAACATACTAGGAGCCACAAGGGATAGGGAGACGTGGAGAGCCATGATCGCCTACGTCCTGAAAGGACAGGACACATAGAAGAAGAAGAAGAAGAAGAAGAAGAAGAAGAAGAAGAAGAAGAATGATAGACAGTGGCTTGGATTGAGGAATCAGAGAGCCGAGTTCGAGTTCCAGTCAAGTTCATTGCATTGACTTATCCTTTGGAACGGTATGGATACATACCGTTCCAACTCACTCCAGCTATGGGTAAACAGCCATAAGTACTCGAGCATATAGAGTTGGTTGGTAACCACTCTAGGAGAAGAATTCGAACCATCTGCTGCCTTGCAGATCCTTCTTCTTCAGGTAAAGACTAGAAGAAGGTAACTTCAAAAACAACTCCACCTTAAGAATTAGCCTTGGGTGGCAACTAGTCTAGGAGAAGGAAATTAAATTAAACTGCCTGCTGCCTTTCAGATCCTGCCTTTTTAGGCAAAGACTAGAAGAAGGGAACTTCAAAAACAAATCCACCTTAAAAATTAGCCTTGGATGGCAACTAGTCTAGGAGAAGGAAACTCTGAAATTAAACTGGCAGCTGCCTTTCAGATCCTGCCTTTTTAGGCAAAGACTAGAAGAAGGGAACTTCAAAAACAAATTTACCTCAACTGTCGTCCCGAGCAAAGTAACTATCCAACCTACTTCGAAGCGCAACAGAAAATAATTGTCTCCTCAGCAAGCATAAGACTAGGACACTGCACGGCGCCGTGGACCTCTCTGTTTTCGGATAATTCACCCATGGTTGTATCACCTACGGTACTTTAGACCAGTGTTTCCCTGCCTATGGCTAAGATGGGACATGGCAAATTTCAGGTGTGTCACAGAAATTTTATAATTTTTACTGGGTTTGAGTTTGAGTTTTGTTCAACGGCATATGGACCTCTGTTCGTCATTTAATGCCAAAAAAGGTAGGGTTTTAAGGTACTTTTTTTAATGTTCGGTTATAGTGAGAAGGTTGATTTAGTCAGATTTTGATGAAAATTTTTTATTTTAGAAAACTGAAAATATCTTCTAGTTTTGTATTCAAAAATGTATTGCTGGTAATTTTTCCTACAAAATGTGTCATGGTAATAATTATTTTTCCTTCAAAAATGTATATTTTTATATTAAAGTATTTTTTATACTTTCATAGTGTTTTGACCCCAGTTTGGGGGTTAACTATTTGCCTATATCTGGGACCCTAACAGGTGCTACCATTCCAGGTCAGGGTGGACATGGGAACAACAGCAATTAAGAGGTGATTCCATGTTCCTCACAACCTCCCAATCAGAGGCCTTGCTGCCGGATGCAGTTTACCGTCATACACCGGACCGTGACATTGCATTTAAAGTTTTGTAAATTAAAGTTGGCAGAAGAGCCTGGGGTCAGGAGGGAGTTCCATCAGCGAGAATTGTTAGCAAGTAACTTTTAGTATAGAATTTATCGCTACATCTACTCAGCTCAACAGTAAATTGGTTAAATCTACTCACCAATCTAGTCATTCAGTCAATCATGTGCCATATGAGATTTGGGTGATCATGTCTCGAGTGAGACATGACTGACTGGACAGAAGAATATCCAGCAGTTGTTTGCCATTGCTTATTATCATTATTATTATTTTAATTTTAGAAAACTGAAGATGTCTTCTAGTTTTGTATTCAAAAATGTATTGCTAGTAATTTTTTTCCTTCAAAAATGTATATTTTTCTATGAAAGAATTTTTATATTTTCATAGTGTTTTGACCCCAGTTTGGGATTAACTATTTGCCCATAGCTGGGACCCTAACATGTGCTACCACTTCGGGTCAGGGTAGACCTGGGAACAACAGCAATTGAGAGGTGGTTCCATGCTCCTCACAACCTCCCAATCAGAGGCCTTGTTGCCGGATGCAGTTTACCACCATAGCCGGGACCCATTTTTACTGGGCTACCGGGCTAATATATGGTCCACAGCCGATTGAATTATCTTGACTTCTTCGTTTTCTTCTTCATGTGCCATGTCTTTTCAGGACATAGGCGCTCATAGACACCCACTTGCCCCTGTATCGCTTTTAATATTTTTCTTCTTGGTATCTCGCCCAAACCCCGTACCGACATCCATTAGCTCAGGCGTATCAAATATATATATATATATATATATATATATTTTTTTTTAATCATATCACCCCGAGCAAGGCGGTAAGGCCACTGATGTGCAGGAGGCTACGTAAGAGTGAAAAGATTGGAAAAGAAAAAGCCGGAAACCACATCCTAAACAGGGAACAAGGGAAGAGCCTCTACACCTGTTCAATAGACGTGGGTGATCACTTTCATTCTATCCAGCCTGTGAGTATAAGATTCTCCAGACCCTCTTTCCTCATTACATGTCCCAGGAACCTCAGCTGTCTCTTCCTGATGTTAAGTGTGAGTTTTATTCTCGTTTGCATCCTCTCCAACACCTCGTCGTTGTTCACGTACTCAGTCCATGGTATCCCCAGCATCCTTCTGTAGAACCATATTACTGCTGCCTCCAGCTTCCCCACCCTTGAAGAGATTGTCTGGTATATTTCAGACAGAAATTATATTGATCGGAATATATATTTTTCCAACAAATAGCAGATTAGCACCTCCTTTTTTTGTTGTCTTTCATCGCAATGTAATTTTATTTATTAAAAAATCTTCCAAAAATAAAATATATTTTTCTGAATCTTTATCTGTGAAATATTAGCTGATTTAAAGTAAAATTATTCTTATTCTTCATGTACTGTATTCTTTCAGGACGTAGGCGATCATGGACCTCCACATAACACTGTCTCTTGTCGCTCGCAATATTTATCTTCTTTGTTTCTTTACCAAACCCCGCTCCGCCATTCATTTGCTCAAGCCTATCAAGTATGTCTCGCGCTGATTTTCCCTGTCTCTCTTTCATTCTATCGGTCCTGTGAGTATTAAATTCTCCAGGCTTTCCTTCCTCATTACGTGCCCCAGGAACCTCAGCTGATATTAAGTATGGATTTTCTTTTCATCTGCATCCTCTCTAACACCTCATCGTTGCTCAAGGGCGCAATCCATGGTATTCTCAGCATCCTTCTGTATAACCAAATTTCTTCTGTCTGAAGCTTCTTCTCCATCCTTGATAAGATCGTCTAACATTCATTTCCATACAGAAGAACAGATAGCACTTAGCTATCCAGCACTCTTTTCTTTGTTGCTAATGATATTTTCCTGTCTCTCAGTATTCTGATTAGCATTTGTAATGCGTCCTTGGGCAAGCCAATGCGTTTTCGGATCTCAGTGTCGCTTTTTCCATTCACCGTCAAAACATTTCTCACGTATTTAAATTTCTTTACTTGGTTTATTTTAGTTTTCCGTCCTGTAGTTGCTATTCTAAGGGACTAGTCCTTAAATTAAGGAAATTAAATATGTGTAAACATTTGAATATATTTAGATTATGGACATATACTACTATCGCTTGAGTAACCTTTAATTGGTCAGGCATTGCAAATACCGTTGTTTTGTTTTGTGCCATATACAAGAAAAATTGTAAAAATAAATATAAATAGTCATTTCATTGATGATGCGAAATATTTTATATGCTTGTAAAACTGGGTGTGACTCCTATAAATAGACATCGTTGTATGTTTATTAAACCTATTCTTTGTCAATTTTTCACTTTATAATAATTTCATTGGCCACGGAAAAAGGTGGGCCATGAGCTAAAAAAGGTTGGGAACCACAGCTTTAGACGCCGACGATGTAACATTATGTCCAAGTCTTTGTCTTTCCGCTCAATCTTTACGCGCTCAAGGTTAAATTTTGCAGTTCAGTTCGCTTAAAGTCTTAGAAGGAAAACCCTTAATTCAAACCACCTGCTGCTTTGTCATCTTAGGAATGTCATCTCGAAGAAAAGAACTGGCCCCACCGACTTCCAGTCGCTACAGAAAATAATGAACCCCTCGGGCAGCGGTTTTGAACAAACATAAGAATGGGACACTGCATGGTGCCGTGGACCTCTCTGATTTCGGACCATTCACCCATGGGTGTATTACCTCCAGCAATTTAGACGACGACGATTGAGAGAAACATACTTAACTAATAGGATGATTTATATTACACAACAGTTCAGTACGCTTCTCTCAGTCGTTGCAAAAGTTTGTACCCGATTAGAAACTTAAAAACAATATCGCCCAAGTGAGTATCACGTATGGCAGTTAACTGACTGACTGTAATAGTTGGAAACATAAGGAAAGCTTCTACTGGGTATTAAGTGGAGGATCAATTTTCTATTGTTATGAAGTAATAAACTTATCCACTACTAATTACTAATTATTAACATAATAGCATAATCCGTCTCTTCTCCCTCCACTTATGGATTAAATAGTAGGACAGACTGGATTCTTTAGCTTTGGTTGGCAACCAGTCTACGGTGAAAATCTTCTACCCAGTAAGTTATGTCTTTTTCGAGACATGATCACCCAAGCGTGTATCAGGTATGGCACTTAGTTAAGTGCCATACGTGATACACGCTTGAGCAATTGACATTTTGATTATTCTGTAGCGACTGGAGCAAATGAACATCCGAAAGAGCCAAACTGATGGGTTCAATACGGTTTCTATTTCAGCTCTTTAAGCTTCTGAAATGTCTGCTTTGCAACATGCAGCTGGCCTCCAATATCTGAAGGTTCTTTTTAATGCGTGCATGTGTGAGTATTGTTGTGTTATCGACGAAAATGTAATATTGCATACATGGCTATGTTTTTCTAAGAAATGTTGTTTACTTGAACTATGACCAGAAAAGTGGCAGGTAAGGCCATCTGCATTAAATCAAAGCAACTCACACTCAATAAAATCACATTTCAATTTAGTCACAACACATTACATTGCATTTAGACATATGGTTCTGTTGTTAACATTTCGGTTTCTCACGTGGTGTGACGTCATAGAACTGCATTACAAATTTACAACCTGCGTCTGCTATTCGGTGACTGCTATCGTCGCATAGCAATGTTTTATGTAAACACAAGAAAATATCATCTTTGATGGTGGATGTCCTTATGTTAAAGTCCCTGTAACCTCTCTGAAGATGGCTTATGTGAGCCGAAAGCTTACAACCAGCATATTAAAAAAAATGTCCAAATATTGGACAATTTTTGTCTTTATTTTCATCTGAAATTAAAGCCAAAATACGATGTTTCGAACGGCTTATGATTAAACATAATAAACATTTAGTGTTTGTTATATTTAACAATATATGTTTAGAAAATTATCTGCTGCCTCAACACACTATAAAATCTAATATTGCATACATGGCTATGTTCTTCTAAGAAATGTTGTTTAATTGAACTATGACCACTATATATATGTGTGTGTGTGTGTGTGTGTGTGTGTGTGTGTGTGCATTAATTATCACGTAGCGGTTGATATGCCACTACTGTTTCATGATATTAATCCATTTAATATCCGCTAATTTCTTAAAGATATCAAACTGTATTCTAGAATAGAACTTCAACAAAACTACAGCATAAAACACACATATCACCGCCTCTAGTAATTATGTCCACACAAATACTTATTTACACAAAAGCTGAGTATCATCTACCATGTATTCAACTGTGAAGGCAGAATGACATATATCATAGTTTTATTACTTTAAAGTTCCAAAGAAAATTAATTTTCGGCATTGAATGACACATAAGGAGATGATATACCGTTCAACAAGCAAAATAAACATTACTTTCATCCTCACCGGGCTATGGGTTAAATATCAGGGCTGCCTGGGTCCTGCTTTGGTGCGTAATCATTCTAAAGGGAAAAATCTCACCTCAAATCTGTTTGGGTGGGCGACTCATAATTTCACCCACTTAAAAAAAAAATAAGAGCTACCGAATGTATATCAGCAAAACATAGAGGGGTGAGGCTATTCCTCATGTTCCTTTGTATGGCAACAAACTACATCCGGCAACAAGGCCTCTGATTGGGAGGTTGTGAGGAGCATGGAACCACCTCTTAGTTGCTGTTGTTCCCAGGTCCACACTGACCCGGAGTGGTAGCACCTGTTAGAGTCCCAGCTATGGGCAAATAATTAACCCCCAAATTGGGGTCAAAACACTACGCAAGTATAAAAATAGACTTTAATAGAAATATATACATTTTTGAAGAGAAAATATTAGCAACAATACATTTTTGAAGGAAACAAATCATTGCCATAATACATTTTTGAATACAAAGCTGGAAGACATCTTCAGTTTTCTAAAATAAAAATTAAAAAATAATCATAAAATAGAAATTTTCATCAAAATGTAACTAAATCAACCTTCTCACTATAATCAATCATTAAAAAAATATCTTAAAACCCAACCATTTTTAGCATTAAATGACCCACAGAGGTTGATATGCCATTAAGCAAAACTCAAACAAGCTATTTCTCATATTTTAAAAATGAATGTCCGAGCTACTACGAAACAGCGATTCTACAACATTTAATAAGCTGCGCAACGCTTACTCGCCTACGAAAAAATATTTTCTACATTGAATTAAAAATCATTAAATATACTCTCATTATTAATGGATTTTCTATAAATATTTTCATGGCTTCTGCTTCGATGAACTTAGATCACTGGTGCCCCCTAAATACGAATTTGAACGAGATACTAGATTAGCAACTAGATCCCACCCTTTTACAGTGAAACCGATAAAATGCAGCCGTAACTTCTACTCCAACAGTTTCTTTCCTCGCACTTCCCGACTGTGGAATTCCCTTCCACACGATTGCTTCCCCGACGGCTACAATCTCCAGGAGTTTAAATGTAAGGTCAATAGACACCTCCTAACTCACTAACCTGCTCCTATTCTATCAAACACTCTTCCCATCTGCATAACCCTCATTCTCGGTATCCTTACTCATCTGTCACCTTCCTCCTGTCATTCCCTATGTCTAACCACTCCTTCTCTTTACCTTCCCCTATGTAGCCCCATGCGCAATAGTGGCAGTGGAATGCCTTGCTTGGGGTGAGATGATTAAAAAAAAAATTAATAATGACTTTCTTAATGACATCGTTGATAAACATATTAGACGAGTCATTAGAAACGTTAACACGAATAAAAAGAAACAAAATACTTGCTCAAATAACTCTAAACATACCAACCTATTATACTATAATCAAATACATTCTAATTATACAAAAAAGATGGAAAAATCGTAAATAACTCAGAATACTAATACTTTATCCACTGATCCTAGTAAAAAAAGAAAAGAATATTTTACTAAATTTAATACAATCAAATTAATCATAAAAAACAACAAAATGCCAACATTATATATCAATTTAAATGTCATATAAGAGCCTGTATCACCGACAGAAAAAAAAAACGTTAATATATACGACGGTCTCACAACAACAACATTATCAAGAAGATATACACTACATATATCGGATATAAGCTCTATCACACAACATTTAACGACAGGTTCCTGTCTACCTTAACAATTCAGAAAAATAATGATTGATAACACAAAAAATATACACCATAAGAAAAATAGAAAAAAGACGAAGTCCTCTATATAAGGCATATAAAACCAACAGTTAATGAGTATAAAACAATGTTTTATAATTTCTGTAATGCCAAATTTTTAAAATTTTAACATAAGAAATTACAATTTTAATATAAAAAGAATTTTTTAAATTATGCGCTCAGGCGTGTTTAAGATAATTAAATTCTAACGCGTTTCATGCGTATATATATATATATATATATATATATATATATATATATATATATATATAACACATATTGCATAATTGTAGACCGCGGGTGCGTTCCAGAAAAAAAAAAAACGCTCATTTTGAAAATTACAATGCACGATACGGTCGAGTAATAATCCAAAACATTACATATATATATATCTATCTTCAAAAACTCTTTTAAAAGTATTTAAAATAGAGCACTCATGTATAAATAAAAAATAATATGCAAATCACACACACACACACACATATATATATATATATATATATATATATATTTGCGCCGGCATCTATCAATATAATGTAGACTAATGTATTAAAAAAAATCACAACAAACAATTACATTATTTTTTTAATTAACCACTGAAAGTAATATCGGATGGGATTGAGAGTACTTGCGAGAATTAAAGAAAAAAAAATAGGGTTCGTTCCTTAATGAATTTAATATCAACATTAAGAAGTCCATCAGTAAATTCGAGAGAATTTAAATTAAATAAATTCACATGATGTTTTCAAATTATTAAAGCAAGTATGTTTGAATATATATATATATATATATATATATATATATATATATATATATATATATATATATATATATATATATATATATATACTGTAATGGTTGTTACAATGTTTTCAAATTCATAGTATCACAACACAAATAATTTCTCATGTTTCGAAGCCAGCCCATTATGTTTTTGGCTTCATCCTCAGGTGATTTTTTAGAAATGAGAATTATCCAGTTGAAAAAGCCAGTTTATTTGTGTTGGATTTGTTATTTTCGGGTGTAAGAGGGGTTGGTCTGTATTTTGATTTCCGTTGACCTTTTTACTGATCTTAGGGTTAAGTGTTTGTTTTTGGCAGAGTTCTGTTAATCTTGAGAGGGCTGATTGCTGCTGGCGCCTAGCGTGTTGTTATTTGGTTTAGGGGTTGGTAGGTCTTGTTTTGTTTTGGGGTTGGTTTCTCCTCAATTTAATGTATGTTATTTTGTATTGGGATGTGCGCTTGTTTTTGTTTTTTTAATTTTTTTATGAAGCCAAAAACATAATGGGCTGGCTTCGAAACATGAGAAATTTTTTTGTGTAGTGATACTATGAATTTAAAAACATTGTAACAACCATTACAGTATAACGCTCTACATTTGTAACGAGCACTCTTTATAAAAGTAAATGCATGAACAAAAGGTAAATAAACCTATGAGTTCAACAACTTAGTTACAATATATATATATATATATATATATATATATATATATATATATATTGCTTATACATATTGCTTATGGCAAATAGACCTGACGATTTAGCACAACATAACGGTGTCATTGTGGTGATACCGACCGAACAAAAGCGAGAAACCGGATGTTGGCTCTATAACAACTAAAATGCAAATGAATAAAACTCGTCGCGCGCATCTGAGTTCGCGCAGATTTCGAAGTCGGTTAGACGAATCTGTTCTATTAAAAAGACAAACCATTGGAACCACTATATATATATATATATATATATATATATGTGTGTGTGTGTGTGTGTGTGTGGAATATATAAACATATATAAATTGACTGAAATATATACATGTATAATGGAAATATATTCTACAGCTAGATATTTTAAAAAGTGCTCAGTACAAATGTAGAGCATTAATATATGCTAATTATTATTATTATTATTATTATTATTATTACGACATACTGCTACTTGATAGCTCTAAAGTTTCATAGCTATCAAGTTTCAGTATGTCATTATAATAATAATAATAATAATAATAATAATAATAATAATAATAATAATAATAATAATAATAATAATTGCCATATATATATAGAGAGAGACGACAGTTCTACTCCTGCAGCTTCTTTTCTCGCACTTTCCGCCTGTGGAACTCGCTTCCATATTCTTGCTTTCCTGACGGCTACAACCCCCAGGAATTTAAATGTCAATACTCATCTATTAACCACTTGATTCTAGTTCTTTCTTCACCACCCTGTCTATCCTTTCCTTTCACTCCACCTTTGCAACTGTCATCACACCTGTATTCCCATCCTTCTTTTGCTCCTTTCTAACTGGTTCGTCTTCCTCTTCACTCTCTTAAAATTATTCTTTTTACACTTATGTAGCTTGACTGCCAATCTGAGGATCCAGAAAGCGGTGGATGAAATATCCAGACAACTTCTTGGTGTCTGAAGTGATCATTAATGATGGCGACGTTATGCCACCACTCATCTTCACGCGGGGCCCAAGACTCAACACGGCGGCATATATAATATTCTTGAGGAGACAATTCTGCTGCACGACCATGTGTCTGGCAACATGACTCTGCACCATGCAACACAAAACTGGTGAACTCAGCTATGGCTGTGAGACAGTTTCTGCGACTAGATCACCTTTTATAACTGGCCACCTAGACTGCAATCCCCTTGAGTATGTGTGGGGCGTAGTTGAACGAGAGACTAATGCAAGGCAAGGATTCGCAACTTAAATCAGGAGACCGTCCAGAAGAGTCGCAGAAGAATTCCGAAATCGTCTGAAGGTTGTGACTGAAGCGAATGGCGATTTCATTGAATAAATTTACTCTTAAAATTTATTTATTCTTTTAATCGAATAAATTTACTCAATATATTTTGTATCATTTTGGTAAATATATGTTAAAATAAGATTTCATTTTCATTTTTTGTGTAATTTAGGCGACTATTTATGCCTCGCAACTTGTGCACACACACACAAATATATATATATATATATATATATATATATATATATATCATATAAAAAAGTAAATGCCGACGAACTCGGAATTCTACAACTATTAGTTTTCTTCACCTGTGTGTAATCGTCTGTCTAACCGTACTGATGAGCTGTGATACAGCGAAACAGATCTGCAGATGACTATATATATATATATATATATATATATATATGGCCCGATCATTGCGCTTATCATGAAACAGTTTGCCGCCCCTGATTGTTGACTTCAATGTTCACGCTTTTATATTTACATACGCTCTATCTCTGATATTGAGCACTTTATCCTATAAATATACCACGTCATAAAACTATATATATATATATATATATATATATATATATATATATATATATATAATTTAGAAAACTTTTTTAGATATACTACAATTTCATCTAAATTTTTTTCTAAATTATATTACTCTGTTAAATTAAATAAATAAATTTAACATTGAGTTCTTTTGAGTTCGTTTCTATCGGAATTTACCTGGATAATACACCAAGTTTATTACGTTATATATATATATATATATATATATATATATATATATAGTCATTCGCAGACAGAATATTACCTATATATATATATAGGTATATATTACCTATCAGTAGCTACTCTAGCATCTACGGATCGCTCATTCACTAATGAATTAGAACACTCTGGCCACTGGCGTATGATACATTATACGCTAAAAGTCTGCCTCCTTCTACCGAGCGCCCATAGCTCAGAGGTAAAATCGCCGACTGACGCCAATTCGGTCGGGTTTCAATTCTGGGTTAAAAGCAATCGGATGTCTAACCGTACTGATGAGCTGTGATACAGCGAAACAGATCTGTCTGCGGATGACTATATATATATATATATATATATATATATATGTATATAGTCATCCGCAGACAGATTCATGCCGACTTAGAAGTTTCGTGATAACACCGTTATGATGAACTCACTCGTCAGGGCTATACATAGCTCTGACGAGTGATAACCCTAACGAGTAAGAGCATCATAACGTTATCCTCATAAAACTTCGAAGTCAGCGTGAATCTGCTCCGTTAAAGAGACAAACTATTTGTATTTATCAACGCTCTAGCTTCACCCCAAAATCGAGCACTTTACGACAAAAAAAAAAATCTTGATAAAATAAATTTTTTCAGTAATAAGTACCTTGGCGCTAAATACTATCATAATATATATATCCTTGTTATATATATATATATATATATATATATATATATTCCGTACTGTGCAAAAGTATTAGGACAAGAACTATTTTATGAAGCATACTGACAGAAAATAAACAATTTAATTAAAGTAATTTTATTTGATTAACTCAACAAATGCTTTAACAAAAAATACTTGTAACAAAATACATTTAATATTTAGTAAAATAGCCTTTTGCTTTGATCACAGCCTTCATTCTGTCAGGCATTGACATCACAAGATTTTTCAATGTATCTAATAGTATTTCCTGCCAAGCAGCTTGTTCCCAAAGTGTGTCTTGCAAAGTAACATTAGATTTATCAGTTTTTTTAAAGAAAAAAGTCAGTCATATCCAAGGATAATAGAATAATGAGTAGTTTCAAAATACCTTATTTAATAGAAAATACGAAAAGTTAAATATAATTTCTTTTTAATTTATTTCTTTTACACGTAGTTTTAAATAATCATTATTCGTTAGCAATTTACTTGGCTTTTCACCCTGGATTTGAATTTCAGTGAGATTTTTAGGAAAATCAACCCTGTCCTAATACTACCAGTAGTGTGCAAAAGTGTTAGGACAGGGATGATTTTAAACTTTATTTTGATGCCTCATGAAAGATAAAATAGTTCTTGTCCTAATAATTTTACACAGTACTGTATATAACAAGGATATCCATATATCTAAACATATATTTAATATATCTATCTCATCTATATATATATATATATATATATATATATATATATATATATATATATATATAACAAGGATATGCATATTTCTTTTCCTATATATGAAGAAATATAAAAATTTCGCAGATCCCTAAAATAGATCCATAAAATCCACACAAACAAAAACAATTTATTTTCTACTAGGAATATTTGTTTAAACATATAAAAAAAATGTTATTTTTATGAGCATTAGAAGAGCTATTTTTAAGGAATTTCAAATAGTGGTCATATGTAAGAAAAGGAATATGTATATCCTTGTTATATATATATATATATATATATATATATATATATATTATAGATTATAGATTATATATATATAGATTATATATATATATATATATAGATTATATATATATATATATATATATATATATATATATAATATATAATATATATATATATATATATATATATATATATATATATATATATATATATATATATATATATATATATATATATATGTTCGTGAGTTTTATATAAAGTTTCTAAGTTCTTGTCCAGATACACCTCCCCAAATCGGTCCATGAAACTGAATGGAATACGTTGGTGAGAAAATATTATTCTATATTTACTCGGCTTCAGGCAAATATCTTGAATCAATCAAAAAATTCGTCATAACCTTTCCTCACACACATATACACACACATGTATATATAAGATATTATTTTTGCTAAGAAATCTGTAAAAATTTGGAGGTAAAAACATGAAACACTAAGTATGAATATAAGCTATTTTCTCTTATCACTAATAATGCCTTAAATATATATATATATATATATATATATATATATATATATATATAATTTTATCAATGTCTGTATGTGTGTGTGAACATAGCAATAAGCACTGTATAACACACCTTATTCAACAATCATACCAAATTTTTAACACGATTTATATATATTTATACATTCATACGTACATGCATATGCATATATACATACATGCTTATATACATACGTACATGGGTACATATATATATATATATATGTGTGTGTGTGTGTGTGTGTGAGTGTGTGTGTAACACATATAGCATAATTGTGGACCTCGGGTGCTTCCAAGAAAAAGCAAACGCCCATTTTGAAAATCGCACTGCACGATACAGTCAGGTAATAATTCAAAAATATTATCTTTATATATCTTCAAAAACTCTTTTAAAATATTTAAAATAGAACACCCATATATAAATGAAAAAATTATATACAAATCACACACACACACACATATATATATATATATATATATATATATATGCGCCGGCATTAATCTGCACTAAAGTATCCAAATTTACTTACAACGTAAACACCAAACTCTAGGCATGTTTCCTTTTTTTTTTTTTTTTTCTGTCTAGTTGGGAACTTGTGTTCTTATTCGCTTAATTAGTCGTAAGTTATTAAAAAATATAATGAGAGAGAAGACACTACTTACCCAAGTGTAGCTAGCTGGGCGAGCAGAGTAGCAGACATGACGAATGTATCGAGAGGTCCTCTCAAAAAGGCTACTGGTTCCGTGAGAAGGGGTTGAATTCTTCAAAGTGCTTATATTTCCCGGTCTCAATTCTATATTTTTTCTTCTCTTTACATGAATAAATGTCTGTGTTTCATGGTAAACTCTCTCACAAATAGTAATCAATAATTTCAGTGAATGGGATGTAAAAGAAAATAATATAAACTTATTGATATGTTTGTTATTATTCTTTATTTTATTTACGGAGTCTATCAATCTCCACAGAAATCCAGACAGACAGAAGAACGAAGAATGCCTTGTGCTAATATTCCGTTTTGGTAAAAAAACAGCCTTTGTTTTGGAAAGAAAGAGTTAAAAAGCATTCAGAACTTAAACTGTACCTGCCTTTAAAATCCAACCAATTTTGACAGTGTGAAATGCGTCTATCTTAAAACATTATAGCCGGATATAAAAAACGTCATCAAAAAGATAATGTCATAAAACAAAGTAGAAACTTTCACCCCTTAGAAAGAAACTTTGTTTAAACGTTTTCTTTTTCTTTTTCTTGCACAATTTGAAGGAATCAGTGTATTTGACCTCTTCAAAAAGAGTTTATAACTCGAAGTCTGAAGTTTGCAATAAAAATAAAGTTACGAAAGTTAGCATTTAAAACTAAAAAAATATTTATTTCGGACCGACAGCAAAGTAAAAATAAATTTAAATGACTTTTCGAATCGCTGGGTTAAACCGCTTGTATAGCTACCTAGCAATAAATATTTATATATTTTGATTTAAAATGAAAAATAGTTTGATTACGACGAAAAACGTCTTGGCGAGGTTAAAATAAGAATCTATGTTGTATATAAAAAATGTTTGTTTTTTTCTTTCGACGTAAAAGAAAACATTTTCGTTACTGAACATTGAAGGTTAACTCATTTTTTAAAAAAATTAGTCACAGTTAAGAGAAATGTTTAATTACTGACAATTAAATATACAAAAAAAAATTATGTCATTCCATTCTCAATATTTTACTTTTCACAAACAAAACTAACATAGATCGACACGTTTTTGATGAATTTTTGCTTGAGATCGACAGATACAAACAAAACTTTAAAAGCAAGCAGTCGTCCCAAATTAAAATCTGTTTATAGTTTCTCTCTTCGGGTTTATGAAGATAAATAAATTTAGAAAGATGTTTATGCTTAACAAAGACTTTTGATAAAAAAAATGATTATTTTTCCAAATCGTTAGATAATGTTTTTACTTTTTATACCATAAACGCGGTAGCATCTTTACAAAAAACCCACGTACGTAGGTTTCTCATACGTAATACTTTGAAGTTATATAACAAAAACAAAAGTGACTGATTTTAAATATATAAACTTATTTGTGATAATTTTTTTCCTGCTTCAAAAAGAGAAAAAAATAATTAAAGAAACGTTTAATATTTATGAACTGTGTCAGTCTCTCCGAACGAAATCAGATTCCAACAGACTTTTTAGCAGAAGGTAAAAATAAAACAAACAATAAAACGGGGCTTTCCGGCCCCACGTTTTTTGCTTTTTTTTTTTTTAAAGTCCGACTAATAATTTAAAAAGTTTATGGTATGATATCTCGTAAGTTTTACAAGCTGAAAAAAGAATGAAAATAGAGAAATAAAATAAATATTCTGGTTAAAGTCAGTTCTTCGTTTTAAAACTTCATCCAGACAAATACATCTGCAAAAGTATACAACCAACTGAACTGCTAAATTGAATAATATGCAACGCTTACAGTTCAGAAACTGCTAGCAACAACTGCAATAAACCTTTTTCAAGAAACTGTGCGATAGTTTTTAGTGTTTTGATATTATTGAGACTGTGTGAACTTAAGCAACACACAAACTGTTGGCGTAACTGCCTCGACTATTAGTTCGTGCTGCAAACTGCTGCTACAACCATAGTATAAAATAAAAACTAGTAGCGATATTAGTTTTATGCTAACGGCGGCACAGGTGGTAGTCATACAGGTGCCCGAAAAAAAAAAAAAAAAAAAAAAAACTGGAGTGTCTGTCTGTTAGGGGAATCTCCTGATGCTGTTTTAGGTAAAAGAAGAGTTGGTCCGATTAGTAGGAAGGTGGTCGCTTTTCTTGAGGGTGATCTTTTTCTTTTCTTTTTTTTTTTTTTTACTGCATGTCGTTGGCTGATTTTGGTGGTAATATGCACGCTCCGAGTGTCGACACTAGTGAAAGAATAGCAGGCAGACAGACAGACAGGCAGACAGATAAGTATGCGGGGGTAAGGTTGGGGGAAAGCAGGGTAGGTCGTTGGTGTGCTTGCTGTGATGGCCACATGTGTCAGAAATCGACTTCATACAATCGATCAATAAGTAATGTTGATCGAATTTAAAACTAAACAAAAATGTGTTATCGCCGCCAAATGTATAAAAGACTACATTTTCTTTTGTCTTTCAACATGAAAATGAACATTATATATATATTTCTCTTGTTTGCCCGTTCATCTAAAGATCAATCTAAAACACTTTACATCTTCATTCTTTTTTTATACGTCTGAATCTTTGTCAACATATCTCTCTCGCTCTCTTTCTCTCTAAATGTCTTCATGCCTTTTTCGTTGTCTTTCTATCTAGCTAATGTTTTCTTTCCCTTTTCGTTCATCTTCCTATCTAATTTTTTTCTTCTTTTTCATTAATCTTCCTTCTTATCTAATTTTTTTCCTTCTCTTTCGTTCGTATTTCTATCTAATATTTTCCTTCCATTTTCGATCTTATTCATATTAATCTAATGTTTTCCTTCCCTTTTAGTTCATTTTCCTATCTATCTAATATTCTCTTTCTTTTTTCGTTCGTCTTTCTATCTATCTTATGTTTTCCTTCCTTTTTCGTTCATGTTCATATCTCTCTATTGCTTTCTTTTCTTTTTCTTTCATTTTCCTATCTATCTAATATTTCCCTTCCATTTTCGTTCGTCTTTTTATCTATTTAATGTTTTCCTTCATTTTTCGTTCGTCTATCAATCTATTTTGTTTTTCTTTCTTTTTCTTTGGCCTTCCAATCTATCTAATGTTTTCCTTCCTTTTTCTTTCATCTTTCTGTCTGTCTAATATTTTCTTTCCTTTTTCTTTTATCTTACCATCTATCTAATATTTTCATTCCATTTTCATTCGTCTTTCTATTTATTTAATATTTTCCTTTGTTTTTCTTTCATCATTCTATCTATCTTATGTTTTCCTTCCTTTTTCGTTCGTCTTCCTATCTATCTAATGTTTTCCTTCCTTTTTCGTTCGTCTTTCTATCTGTCTTATGTTTTCCTTCCTTTTTCGTTCGTTTTCCTATCTATCTAATGTTTTATTTCTATTTCGTTCATCTTTCTATCTATCTAATATTTTTCTCCCTTTTACTTTCATCTTATCTAATGTTTTCCTTCCTTTTTCTTTCATCTTATCTAATGTTTTCCTTCCTTTTTCTTTCATCTTCCTATCTTATGTTCTCTTTCATTTTTTGTTCGTCTTCCTATCTATCTAATGTTTTCATTCCTTTTTTGTTCCTATTTCTATCTATTTAAAACTTTTCCTCTTTCTATCGTTCTCTACCTATATAAATGATTTCCGTTTTAATTATTGTTTTTTTTTTATTTGTATATTCTCTCTCTGACTAAACCTCTTGCTATTTTTTTAAAATTTTTATCTATCTAAATACTTTTTTCATCTTTTTTTATCTAAATTTATGTTGTTCTCTTCCTGCTTATCAAAAACATTTTTTCTCTTTCATTAGCTACTTATTTAAATATTCCCTCTCTTTTTCCGTCCCTTCCAACCTAAATATTTTCTTCTCTCTTTCCTTCTCTTCTTATTTAAATCTTTTTCCTTCTCATTCTTCCCTTTTCTAAGTTTCCTCTCTTTCCTTCTCTTATTTAAATATTCTCCTCTCTCTTTCGTTTAGTTTCCCTCTAATTCTGTTCACCTTCCTTTCGTTTTCTTAATATCTATCTAAATCTTTTTCTCTCTCTCTTTTATTCTTTTCATATTTAAATGCTTTATCACTCTATTTCGTTCTTTTCATTGAGAGTTAATAAATTTTTTAAAATATACGTGACAAATCTCGGAGATTTGTACACAGGAATTCTGTTCAAATAAAGAGTAAATATGCTGATTTGACATAAGAAAATAAGACATCCAAAGTTACGGCGGAGAAAAAAAAAAGGCACATATGTCCGAAGAAAATAGTTGACATTATAATTTATGATATATTTCAGGTGTTAATAAATAATATAGAATTTAATTAAAATATATAATTAAATTTTGAAGATATTTAACCCTTTGTTTTTCTTGGATATTTTTTAAGTTGTTTTGAATAAAATAAATTTTGTTTAAAGTAAAATTTTTTGAATTTAACCTTAATGTTCATTGGTGTTAATTCGTCTTGAAAATCAGTACGGGGCCTGACATTAAAGCTGACGAGAAATCTCTCTCTCTTTCTCTCTCTCTCAGAAACACTTACATATACACACTTATATATATATATATATATATATATATATATTGCTTTTCTCGCGTTTTCCGTTTGTGAAACTCCCTACAGTTTGCTTTCTTCCCTGATAGCTACAATTTCCAAAAGTTTAAATGCAACATCAATTGCCATCTTCTATCTTCTTGATTCCCATCTACCTCTTATCCTTTCTTCGACATCCCCTGTACCTTGTTTTTTCTCTCACTGTAATCCTCTGCGCACCAGTAGCAAACATGCTTGGGATGAAATGATTATTTATTATTTATTTTTTTTTAATGATTTCACCCCGAGCAAGGCGGAAACGCCACTGATGTGCAGGGCGTTACATAAATGTAAAAAGATTAATTAGAAAAGAGTGAGGAGTACAAGCTAGTTAGAAAGGAACAATAGAAAGCTGAGAAAGCAGGTGCGATGACAGATACATAGGTGGAGAGAAAGGGAAGGTTATACAGGGGAGGGGAGAGAGCTAGAGGCCAGTGGTTAGTAAATGAGTATTGACTTTGCATTTAAATTTCTGGAGGTTGTAGCCGTCAGGAAAGCAAGAATACGGGAGCGAGTTCCACAGGCGGGAAGTGCGAGAGAGGAAGCTGCAGGAGTAGAATTGTCGTCAATATATATATATATATATATATATATATATATATATATATATATATAATATAATATAATTATCTGTTTATGTCAATTGTACATTGCGACATGGAAATTTCTATGTTTCGAGATCAATTCTCATCATCAGGCAATGTTGGTGTGGTTGTGCAGACGATTTACATTTAAATGACAGATACTTTCGGTTTACTGTGAATGTATGTGGGTGTTTTTTTTTTTTTTTTTATGTGTGTGTGTGTGTGGCTAATCAGAATGGAGATTTACTTTGGGGTTTGACCCCGAAGAATCTCTGTGCTAACCAACTTTTTTCCTCCTCTTTTTTTCTTTTTCCTTAACCCAATTCTTCTCTTGTAAAATTGACATAACCATATAATTATATTATATTATATTATATTATATTATATTATATTATATTAAGCGCTATAATACTCATTATATAGAGCACTGTTTATAATAAAAATAAATGCCAGAGCACTCAAAATATAAAAAAAAAACTTGGGTCCTCTTCACTTGGAATTATATATATATATATATAGTACTGTGCGCAGAGGATTAGGAGAAGAACTATATTATCTTTTATGAGACATCAAAATAAAGTTTAAAATCACCACTGTTCAACACCTTTGCACACTACCGGTAGTGTGCAAAAGTATTAGGATAGGGGTGATTTTTCTAAAATCCTTACTGAAATTCAAATACAGGGTGAAAAGTCAAGTAAATTACTAATAAATAGTGATTATTTAAAACTAGGTGTAAAAGAAATCTATTTAAAAAAAAAGTTATATTTAATTTTTCTTATTTTCTCTTGAACAAGTTATTTTGAAACTACTCATTATTCTATTATCCTTGGATATGACTGACTTTTTTCTTATTCCCCCTCTCGAATTGATAAATCTAATGTTACTTCGCAAGACACACTTTGGGAACAAATACAAGCTGCTTGGCAGGAGATACCATTAGATACATTGAAGAAGCTTGTGATGTCAATGCCTGACAGAATGAAGGCTGTGATCAAAGCAAAAGGCTATTATACTAAATATTAAATTTATTTTGTAACAAGTATTTTTCTTGCTAAAGCAGTTCTTGAGTAAATCAAATAAAATTACTTTAATTAAATTGTTTATTTTCTGTCAATATTCCTAATAAAAGATAAAACAGTTCTTGTCCTAATACTTTTGCACAGTACTATATATATATATATATATATATATATATATACATAATACTTTTGCACAGTACTATATATATATATATATATATATATATATATATATATATATATATATATATAAATTAAAAAAGGATTAATTCAATGATGTTGAATGACCATTTCGATGTGAAAATCCCCACGGGGGATAACACATCACCTCAGCAACCGAAAAATCCTTTCAGAAACATTTATATTTGCTCTGTAATATTTTATTACATGGAGCTCTCTTCCTGTATCATTTTTTAATATTAAAATAAAATTTTTACTATACATTAGGATTGGGTTTTTGGAATTTACCTTCCTGCTTTTTTAACTTGGATTAAAGTATCTGAATTATATATATATATATATATATATATATATATATATATATATATATATATATATATATAAATTCAGATAATATTTAAGCTGGGGAATAGCTATTTCAGCATGTTAGTTCAAGACATGCATTGTCAATCCCGTTTAATCAAAGAATAGAGAAAAATCCTATGCCGGAAGCAGAGGATAGTAAACGAAGGGGTGGGGAATGTTGGTTACTATAGGTTTAATCCAGAGAAATCACAGTAGTAAATTTGTTTTGGTAGTGGGAGGCATGTGGTTTGAATATATATTTTTCTTTTATGTGCCTTGTCTCTTCAGGACGTAGGCGATCATTGGGTGGCGAAATTAGGTGGATCAAGAACGCATATATATATAAATGCGTTCTTGATCTACCCAATTTCGTAAATGATTATATCGGCTATACAACTACGAAATTGACATGAAAACTCACGCTGCATCCCTCAGATCAGAATTCAATTCGAACGCATTTAAACACACACGGAGAACGACCAAACCCTCTCCGTAACATACTTGTTGACAACGCAAATATCATAGCATCAGTCAGTTATTTGCCATACGTGATACACGCTTCGGGCGATCATGTCTCGAAAGAGACATGACTGACTGGGCAGAAGATTATCTCGCGGTAG
>JBBBDQ010001839.1:45000-112500 GCA_037127315.1 Ascarosepion bandense | reverse complement strand
GAAAAGGGCATCGCTAAATAAAATAAAAAAAATAAAAAACCTGGAAGATTAAAACAACAAAATGGAGATGTTCGGCCAAGAAAATTAAGATAAAAAGGAACACCTCGTAGAATAAAAGAACGTTTCCGTAAACAGTTAGTCAGGTAAGTGTCACGTCCTTGGTATAACGATAAACTACATCCGGCAGCAAGGGATCTGATCGGGAGGTTTTAATGAGTGTGGAACCAACTCTTAATTGCTGTTGTTCCAAGATCTACTCCGAACCGTGGTGGTAGCACATGTTAAGGTCCCAGCTAGGGGCAAATAGTGTTATGGTGCCATATTTGCATTGGAATGAACTCTTCCTCTTTCATAAATACTAACCTGCGAGACCTCCTGGGAGGCAGTCGAGACACAGCGTAACTTGACAGTTCGGACGGACTCTTGTATCTGCTGACTAATAACACTCTTATTTTGTATATATGTTCTCTTCTTCCAATACAGTGGTTCGATCTACCTTCTTCTTTTCGTGTCTTTCTTCCTGGCCCTATCAGGCAACAACAAATAGTTAACCCCTAAACTGGTGTTGGTCTTGGGTTTGAAGATAAACTGCATAAAGGAATAAGGTCTCCAATCGGGAGATTTTGAGCAGCTTGGAACAACATCTTGATTGTTGTTGATCTAACTTAAAAGGACATTTGAGTGTAATTATACTATTTTTATTTCGATCCAGAATGCATTTTATTCTAATCCTTCTAAAACTCTTAACCCTCTAGGGCCATTCGTATCATAAAGTGGGGGATCAGTTCTATATTGTTATGAAGTAATAAACAGATCCCCCACTAATTACTACTTAACCCTCTAGGGCCATTCGTATCATAAAGTGGGGAATCAGTTCTATATTGTTATGAAGTAATAAACAGATCCCCCACTAATTACTACTTAACCCTCTAGGGCCATTCGTACCATAAAGTGGGGGATCAGTTCTATATTGTTATGAAGTAATAAACAGATCCCCCACTAATTACTATTTAACCCTCTAGGGCCATTCGTATCATAAATTGGGGGATCAGTTCTATATTGTTATGAAGTAATAAACAGATCCCCCACTAATTACTACTTAACCCTCTAGGGCCATTCGTATCATAAAGTGGGGGATCAGTTCTATATTGTTATGAAGTAATAAACAGATCCCCCACTAATTACTACTTAACCCTCTAGGGCCATTCGTATCATATTTGATACAGTATTTCCCTATAAGGAAACATTTGGTATTTCCCTATAAGGAAACATTTGGTATTCATTGACTGAGCAGTCAGTATTGCTTTCATATGAAATTTATAAAATATTTCTCTTAAAAGATTTTTCAGGAAAATATTTCTTTCAAGGCTTGTTTTCATACTGTATCAAATATGATACGAACGGCCCTAGAGGGTTAATTTATAAATAACTTTTAAATATTTATTTATTTTATTATTTTTTATAAAATCTATTATATATATATACAAAATATGTTTTATTTTAATATAATCCAAGAAAAAGGTTGAAAATCCGTAAAAATAAATAACTCATTCATATATATATATATATATATATATATAGGTATAGGTGTCAGCCCATAAATGGTGAGGATAATCCAACAAGATTACCTTAATATAAAATTTGTCATTTATTTGTTTGTTTGTAATCTTATGTTTATTATTATTATTTTTATTATTATTCCTCTCTTCATTTTAAGAAAACGTTCATTTCGGCAGAAATTCTGTACCAGATGGAGGAAATATTGTAAAATGTCTGATGATATGAGCTAATTAAACTCATTGAAATGAACTATAGTTTATAACAAATATGACGTGTTGAGTTTTCTTTTATAAACTCTCTCTCTCTCTCTCTCTCTCTCTATATATATATATATATATATATATATGGTGTTTGAGTATAGATAAAAGTAGACGTTATTTAATGCTGATTTTCAAGGAAGTGGTTCTTCTTTTTTATCTATTTATGTGTGTGGCTGAGTGAGAGAGTGAGTTTGAAAGTGTGAAAGTGTGAAAGTGAGTGAGTCAGAAAGAGAGAAAGTATAAGGGAATGAGTTTGATAGAGAGGAAGTATGAGAGAGCGAATCAGAAAGAGAGAAAGTATAAGGGAATGAGTTTGATAGAGAGGAAGTATGAGAGAGCGAGTCAGAAAGAGAGAAAGTATAAGGGAATGAGTTTGATAGAGAGGAAGTATGAGAGAGCGAGTCAGAAAGAGAGAGACTATGTAGGAATGAGTTTGATAGAGAGAAGCTATGAGAGAGTGAGTATGAAAGAGAACAAATATGAGGGAGAAAGTATGCAGAAAGTATGGGAGAGTGAACTTCAAAGAAAGAGTATGAGTGTGTGTGCATGAGAGAGAGAGAGAGAGAGAGAGAGAGAGAGTGAGTAAAATCATCTTATATTTATCCTTACATGACACTTAATTTAAAGCTTTGAAAATATTTTCAAACAAAATTTTTCAAAGGTCAAAGTTGAAATACATTTCTCCAATATTCATCTTTGTTTAATTAATCCGACAAAAATATGATTTCTTGAAGTCCGAATTTTTTAAAAATTTAACCAAAGCTTGTTCAAAACTATTCATTCTCATTTATTCGTTGCTATATCGATTCAGATGCTCAAGATAGATAAATTCAGACTCTCTCTCTCAGTCTATCTCTCTCTCTTTCTCTCTCTTTCTCTCTCTTTCTATATATCTATATCTATATATATATATATATAAAGTATACCTAGTGAGCCAACAAACCTACCAAGGTTTCACCTAAGCGGATCGCCGGAGAGTTTTTCGACACGAGTATAGTTATTAGTTTGTCAGTATAATCATAATATACATGCTAAAAAGTTTGCCTTCTTCTACCGTGCGCCCATGGCCCAGAGGTAGAATCGCCGACTGACGCCACTTCAATTCTGGGTTAAAAGCAATCGGCGTTTAACCGTACTGATGAGCTGTGATACAGCGAAACAGATCTGTCTGCGGATGACTATATATATATATATATATATACAAAGATTTGTACCCACAGAATAAATTAATTACCTTAAATAAAATAGACGTCATTGTACTTATTCCAACCCGAGGAACCTTTCGGCCAACACTCTTCAAGGGCTTACGTTGGCTTTATTACAAATGCTTAATAAAGGACAGATGAAAACAATGGATTACTTACAAAACTGGGGGCAAGATAGATTTCGTTTAAAAATAAACTTTAATCAGTAAATATTAAAACCTAAGTGGGTGTAAACATACAACTCCATAAGAGTGACTAAAAAAGAAAAAATTGTTACACTCACAAACCCTCCAGTAATTGTAAGGAGTGAATGAATCGGCCCCATCTTGCACCCAGTTTTGTAAGTAATCTTTTGTTTTCGTTTGTCCTTTATTAACCATTTGTAATAAAGCCAATATTCTGTATATATATATATATATATATATATATATAAATTCAACCAAGATTTCGACCAAAAATCACCATATTCTTCAAAAGAGAGAACAATTCATTCAGAAGGAAAGTTCCCATGAGCTCTGCAATCAAATAATATCAAAATATTAATCTACGTCCCAGGTTTTCTCAATTTCACCTTTCCTAATAGAAATAATACTTTCCCAGACCAACATACACAACAAAATTATTAAAAGAACCAAAGAAAACGGTTAATTTTCATTTTTTTTCAAACATTTTTAACATAACATTATATCGCACATAAACAAATTTTCTTCACCCATGAATTTGACGTTTTTTAAATGTTTAATATTTTCTCAGTGGGTTATTTAATGCCAAAAAGGTGGGGTTTTAAGTTTATTTAAATGTTCAATTATAGTGAGATGGTTGATTTAGTCAAATTTTAATGAAAATTTTGTTTTTATTCTTTTTTATTTTAGAAAACTGAAATTGTCTTCTAGTTTTGTATTCAAAAATGTTTTGCTGAGGATAATTTTTTTCTTCAAAAATGTGTTATGGTAATATTTTTTTCTTCAAAAAATGCATTGTTGGTAATATTTTTCCTTCAAATTGTATATTTTTCTATAAAAGTTTATTTTTATACTTTCATAGTGTTTTGACCCCAGTTTGGGGGTTAAGTAGATAGACTAAACTATCGCCCGGTTCACACTCCACCCACGTCTATTGAACAGGTGAAGAGGCTCATCCCTTGTTTCCTGTTTAGGATGTGGTTTCCAGCTTTCTCTTTTCCAGTCTTTTTACTCTTACGTAGCCCCTTGCGCATCAGTGGCGTTATCGCCTTGCTTGGGGTGATATGATTAAAAAAAAAGAAAAAGTATTTGCCAATAACTTGGACCCTAACAGGTGCTACCACTCTGGGTCAAGGTGGACCTGAGAACAACAGCAATTAAGAGGTGGTTCCATGCTCCTAACAACCTCCCAATCAGAGGCCGTGCTACCGGGTGTAGTTTACGGTCATACCCAGGACCAGATGAAAAATTGAAATTGCATTTAAACGTTTGGAGATTGTAGCTATCAGTGAAACATGTATACGGGAGAGAGTTCCACTAGCGGGATGTGCGGGAAAAGAAGCTGATAGTTGAGGTTATATTTACTTGTTTTCACTGTAAAAGGGTTGGACCTAGTTGCTAGTCTAATAGCCGGAGTACATGCGCCTAGAAGGGGCACCAGGGAGCTAGGATCGTCGGAACAGAAGCCGTGAAAATATTTGTAGAAGAGGCAGAAGGAAGCCACATCTCGTCCATGAGACAGTGACTGGAGTTGAGTTGCCAGGTCGGGATTGATTACATTGAAGATTCTTCTTTGGATTTTGTCGAGAAACCAGAAATTAATATTTAGTAAAAATAGTCACGTCATTAGATACGGACTATCAGAATCCGATTTAAATTCGTTTTATTGCGCAAGTTACCTGATGATTCTGAAACCAGGAATTACATTTCTTTGATGCTTTAAATAAGCATAAGAAAGATAACACGTTAAAAGGAAATAATCTTAAACGGCAAATTTTGTCTGTCCGTCAGTGTGTCCGTCTATTTGTCTGTCCGTCAGTGTGTCCGTCTATTGTCTACCTCGGGCCACTCTTGCTCTACATAGACGTATTATCCATTTTTGGAATCAGGATGATCCAGGATTGAAAGTCTTCCTTTCATTTTGTGTTTGAACATCCAGCATTGGGATTTTTGTCCGGATGAGGATGGAAAAGTTAAAAAATCAAATATTAAAATTATAAAAAAAAATTAATGAATTAATTTTTATTTATATTGAGGTTAAAAACCACATTTCTGCTACCCCAAGCCTCTCCATCCTTGATGAGATTGTTCAACATTCACGTCCATACAGAATGACAGATATCACACAGCAATCCAGCAATCTTTGTTTCTAATGAGATTTTCCAGTCTCTCCTTCCCTCTATCCGACCTGTGAGACTGTGAATTTAAAAAGCTTTGTTTTAAATTCAGTTTAAATTATCTCTTAAACTTTGTGAAATGAGGAAATCAATTTTATTTCTTCAAAATGCCAAGGAATCAGAGTTAAAGAGAGAGGTTTCATGACGTGAGGTTTTGAAGTTCCACAGAGTTTGGAATTTGAAGAACTCAACTCAGTTGAAGTTTCACGGAGGTTGTGAATTGAAGAACTCAAATTTTGGCCTAAATCGGAATTTTGGCCGAAATTGATCTTATAGCCCGAATCAGAGTTATACGTCTACATTCTTTTACGCCCACGCCCCTAACTCTTATGTTCCTTAATATTGAAAATGTTTAAAATTCTTTATGGTTTCAAAATAAATTTGTTTAATATTATTAGGTTGTCTCAAAAGTTCGTAAACACTTGCAAAAAATTGAAAATTTACTCGCCAAGTAATCTAAGGTTACCAGAAAACACTTACACAAAACTGAAATTTTATTCGCAAAACAACAAAAATTATTGCCCAAAATAAAGAGCATCATTTTCCAAGACTTTCTGCCATCGATCTGAAAGCTTTCGGATCTGGTCAATGTACCATTCAGCTGGCTTCGAATCAAAGAATTCTTGACACGCTTCCTCGACTTCATCAAACGAGTCGAATTGGCGGCCCTTCAGAAAGTGTGGCATTGAGCGGAAAAGGCCGTAATCTGATGGAGCACAGTCAGGACTGTAGGCTGGATGTGGCAGAACCTCAACGCCGTCCAGCTCTTCAAACTTGTCTTTGGTCTTCCTGGCGGTGTGTGGCTTGGCATTGTCCTGCTGCATCAAAGCGCGTTTTCGGTTGATCAGAGCCGGGTACTTTTGCTGCAACTTTTCGTAGACCCGCTCAAGTTGCTGACAGTAAAGTTCGGCACTAATGGCACGACCATTCAGAACCAACTCAAAATGCACCATTCCTTCAAAGTTCCACCAAACGCACAACATGACTTTCTTGCCGAATCGATCTCGTTTTGGAATCGACGGTGTGTCTTGCTCTTTCTGAACCCATCGCTTGTCACGATTGTGCTGGACCAGATAGACCCATTTCGCAAGTGTTTCCGAACTTTTGGGACAACCTAATAAATATTAGTATAAATTAATTTAATATTATAATAAATATAATATACAATAATCTATAATAAATATATTATAATATTTGCTTTTTTTAAAATTTTTTATTATATCTGCTTTTTTATTATAAACAACTTATAAAATTTTTAATCTCATGTGAAGGATGATCCTTTTTCTTCATATACCGTGTCTGTTCATGACGTAGGCGGTCATGAACTTTCATTTTGATCTATCTCTTGTCGCTCTTAATTTTTTTCGTCTTGGTATCTCTCCCAAACCTCACTATGCTTCTTTCCTCTGTCTCTCCTTCCCTCTATTCAACCTGTGAATTTTAAATTCTGCAGGCCCATCTTCCTCATTACGTGTCCCAGGAACCTCATTTGTCTTTTCCTGATATTTAGTTTGAGTTTTCTTCTCGTTTGCATCCTTTCCAACACATCATCGTTGCACACGTGCTCTGTCAATGGTATCCTCAGCATCCTTCTGTAAGACCACATTTTTGCTGCCTCAAGCCTCTCCTCCATCTTTGATGAGATCGTCCAGCATTCACTTCCATACAGAAGGACAAATATCACATAGGAATTTAGAACTCTTTTCTTTGTTTCTAATGACATTTTCCTGTCTCTCAGTACTCAGGTTAGCTTCTAAAATGCATCTTTGGCCATGCCAATGCGTCTTTGGATCTCCATGTCGCACTTTCCATCCTCTGTCAAAGCACTTCCAAGGTATTTTAATTCTTTTACTTGTTTTTTTTTTAGTTTCTCCGACTTGTAGTTGGCATATTGGGCTCCCCTTTTTACTGATCACCATGAGTTCAGTTTTCTTGAAGTTTATGCTCAGTCCTTTCTTTTCGCTTTCTTTTGCTACCTTCTGTAGGAGGTCCTGCATTTTTCTTTCCGTGTCTGCTATAAGCGCCGTGTCATCCGCATATCTTATATTGTTGAGATTGTGGCCGGCAATGACGAATCCCGGCACAATGTAGTAAATTATTATTATTATTATTATTATTATTATTATTATTATTATTATTATTATTATCAAGTATTATCAAGTATTATTATTATTAGAAATATTATTATTAGTAATGTAATAAATATAATGTCATAAATTAATTTATGTATTAAATTATTGTTTTTATTATTATCAAGTATTATTATTATTATTAGAAGTATTAGTAGTATTATAATAAATATAATGTAATAAATTATTATTATTAGTATCAATTATTATTATTATTATTATTATTATTATTATTATGTCATTTTTCATCATATTTCGATTTTTGCTTTGGTCTCACTACCAACCAAGTCTGCGGGGAGACCTAAGGCAGGTAGTGGCGTGTTGTTATGACTCCATTTCATGTTTTTCTATCTTCCCTATCATCTCCAGCATTACATAGATAAAGTTTTCCTTAGTGTGTGGGCTGTACTTAAGAGATATACAAAAAATTGTCTTATTAAGCTGGGGTTTCCAGGGATTCTTTCAATGTGTTGTTTTGTTCCATTTTTTATCATTCCAAGTGCACCTACTATCACTGGCACAACTCTTGTTTTCAATTTCCACATTTTTTCTATTTCAATTTCCAGGTCTTTATATTTTGACAGTTTTTCAAATTCCTTGATTGCTATGTTACAATCCGCTGGACAAGCCATATCAATTAATAGACAAGTTTTCTCCTTCTGGTTTTTAACAATAATGTCTGGCCTGTTTGCTTCAATTTTTCTGTCTGTGTAGATGGTTTAATCCCATAGAATGGTTACATCTTCTATTTCTGTAACCGGTGCTGGATGATGTTCATACCAGTGTTTGTTTACAGCTTTTCCATAATGTTTGCACATTGTCCAATGTAAATATTGCCCAACTCTATCGTGGCGATTTTTATATTCGTTTGGGGCAAGCACAGAACAGCCTGAGATTAGGTGGTCTATTGTTTCTTGGTGTTTATCACAAAACCTGCATTTGGGATCCATATTATTATGCATAATATTTGCCTGAAAGTTTCTCGTGAAAAGACTTTGGTCTTGTGCTGCAAGTATAAATCCTTCAGTTTCAGACTTTAATCCAGATGCACGTAACCATCGATGAGTATTAACTTTGTCAACATTGGATTTATTGGCACGTACTGGATATTGGCCATGCAGAGGTTTGTCTTGCCAGCGCTGTTTCATCTTTTCAAGAGCTTTATCTTTGGCTTTCATTTTCATATTTTTTGCCGCAATAATTGGTTCTTGGCTTCTGTTTTGCTTTTCTACAGAATCTACTAACTGTAAATCTTGTTTGTATTTACTGCCTTCTTTTATTATTGAATATTTTTTCTTTCTTTCTTCATGTTGCCTTACTAATTGTATCATCCAATCCTTTGTTGTTTCTATGTATGTTAGTAAGCCAATAGTTGTTGTCTTGTATGGCAATTCCAGCTGAATAAGACCCCTTCCACCTTCTTTACGGGGTATGTATAGACGGTCTACATCAGCCTTTGGATGATGCATCTTATGCTTAGAAAGAAGCTTTCTTGTTTTAGCATCCATTCGTCTGATGTCGTTTAGAGTCCAGTTTAAGATGTTGAAGCTATATTGGACAACTGGGATTGCAAGGCTATTAATGGCCATAACTCTGTTCTGTGAATTTAATTCAGTTTTTAATATCATTCGTAGCCTTCTATAGTACTCTTTACGCACTATTTCTTTCATTTTTTTTATGGTGAATGTTTTCGCTCTCATTTACACCTAGGTATTTATAAGCTTCTTCTGGTTTCAATTCTTTTATTGTTACAGCAGGGTCTAGGCTAATTGAGGATGTTTCTTGTATTGATCCACGTAAAACTGTAGCTTTAGCACATTTATTCAAATTAAATTTCATTCCAATGTCTTCGCTGAAGCATTTTACAGTTTGCAGAAGACCTTCCAGCTCATTATCATTCTTAGCATATAACTTTAAGTCATCCATGTAAAATAGATGGCTTATTTTCTTTTGGCCTATTTTATAACCACATTCTGTCTTATTAAGTTGACTGGTTAGTGCTATTAATGATATGCAGAATAGTAAGGGAGATAAAGAATCACCTTGAAATATACCTCTTTTGATGTTTATTTCATCAGACTTATAGGTTCCATTTATATGATTGAGGTAAAGGGTTGTTTTCCATACAGACATGCACTGTTTGATGAAATTGATGATGACGGGCGATATCTTGTATATATTTAAAGTCTTTAAAATCCAGTAATGTGGCACACTGTTATTATTATTATTATTATTATTATTAATATTAATATTATTATTATAAATATTGTGGTGATACCGAGCAAGTGAGGGACCGGATATTTGCCCTCAGAGGTCCAGAAAGAAAATGACCAAAACTGGTCTTTGCGCATCTGGGCTCCACGCAGAAGTTCCGGAGGTAAACCAAAAATAAATAAATATCAAATTCCTTTTACGGACCTGTAGCGAAACTCTGGATCCTGATTGGTCATCAAATGGCAAAATTCAAAATACGTCAGAGAAACGGTTTTTCCACAGCTAAAGAAAAAATCATTCTGTGATTCACACCACGTGACTGGATTCAATTTTTAAGGATGGTCTCTAACCGGTCATGGCGGTCAGTCAGAGGAGGCGGTTTGCTGACACACATCTAAAATGTAACGGCAACTTCAAATCGACCTGGAGATAAGGTCAGGTCGCACCTTGTTCTCTTTCTCCTTATCTCTCTCAACAATTACTGCTACAAACTTTTGCACGAACTCTTAAGACCTCACCTTTATCATTGAACACGAACTCTACTCATAACATCTTAATGTTTCTAATTGTACATTCACTCCTACAACTTATGTTAGTCTTTCTCTTTAATAAATTTCTATTTTAACATTCAAAATGTATATTTTATTATTCCACTCTTCTACACTAATCCACTCTTCTACACTAATCCACTCTTCTACACTAATCCATATATCCCAACCTGCCGACAACCAACCTTCTGATAATAATTCTGATGATTATAACTCTGCATAAATCCTGTAAGCTGTCGGGGGTTCGGTTAAGTAAGACACAAGGCCAAACCAAGAAAAAATTAACCAGCTCCCAACGGTTACAGGTACATTAATTCAGGAATAAAAAGTGATTTTAAAATTAGACATTATTTTCCGAACAGCTTCAGACATCAAATTTTCCTTGAGGTTCAAAAAGATCTTTGTATTGTACTCCATCGAATGTTTTTTGTGCAATTTATAAACCAGCGGTCGGCGTTCCCCCGGCCCGCGGGCCACATCCGGCCCTCGAGTGAATCTTGTCCGGTTCGCTACCTTACACTGGACACGATATATAAATTGGAGTAGATAGACTAAACTATCGTCCGGTTCACACTCCACCCACGTCTATTGAACAGGTGAAGAGGCTCATCCCTTATTCCCGTTTCACTCTTACGTAGCCCCCTGTGCATCAGTGGCGTTACCGCCTTGCTCGGGGTGATATGATTAAAAAAAATGTTTCTAATTGTACATTAACTCCTACAACTTATGTTAGTCTTTCTCTTTAATAAATTTCTATTTTAACATTCAAAATGTATATTTTATTATTCCACTCTTCTACACTAATCCACTCTTCTACACTAATCCATATATCCCAACCTGCCGACAACCAACCTTCTGATCATAATTCTGATGATTATAATTCTGCATAAATCCTGTAAGCTGTCGGGAGTTCGGTTAAGTAAGACACAAGGCCAAACCCAGAAAAATTAACCAGCTCCCTACACTTCAGTATTATTAGTAGTATTGTAATAAATATAATGTAATAAATTTAATATAGTAATTTTTTTGTAAATCATGATACAATATAGTGTTTAAAATTTTTAATTTTAATTAAAATATTATTATATTTGCTTTTTTTATTATAAATGTAATAACATATAATAAATATATTATAATATTTGCTTTTTTTATTATAATGTAATAACATATAATAAATATATTATAATATTTGCTTTTTTTATTATAAATGTAATAACATATAATAAATATATTATAATATTTGCTTTTTTTATTATAAATGTAATAACATATAATAAATATATTATAATATTTGCTTTTTTTATTATAAATGTAATAACATATAATAAATATATTATAATATTTGCTTTTTTTATTATAAATGTAATAACATATAATAAATATATTATAATATTTGCTTTTTTTATTATAAATGTAATAACATATAATAAATATATTATAATATTTGCTTTTTTTATTATAAATGTAATAACATATAATAAATATATTATAATATTTGCTATTTTATTATAAATGTAATAACATATAATAAATATATTATAATATTTGCTTTTTTTATTATAAATGTAATAACATATAATAAATATATTATAATATTTGCTTTTTTATTATAAATGTAATAACATATAATAAATATATTATAATATTTGCTTTTTTTATTATAAATGTAATAACATATAATAAATATATTATAATATTTGCTTTTTTTATTATAAATGTAATAACATATAATAAATATATTATAATATTTGCTTTTTTTATTATAAATGTAATAACATATAATAAATATATTATAATATTTGCTATTTTATTATAAATGTAATAACATATAATAAATATATTATAATATTTGCTTTTTTTATTATAAATGTAATAACATATAATAAATATATTATAATATTTGCTTTTTTTATTATAAATGTAATAACATATAATAAATATATTATAATATTTGCTTTTTTTATTATAAATGTAATAACATATAATAAATATATTATATTTGCTTTTTTATTATAAATGTAATAACATATAATAAATATATTATAATATTTGCTTTTTTTATTATAAATGTAATAACATATAATAAATATATTATAATATTTGCTTTTTTTATTATAAATGTAATAACATATAATAAATATATTATTATATTTGCTTTTTTTATTATAAATGCAATAACATATAATAAATATATTATAATATTTGCTTTTAAGTATTTGATTTTAAATATATTAAATATTAATTATTTGCTATAAAATTATAATATTTATATAATATAAATCATAATAAATTTAAAAAATTAATTTAATAGGTTTCAAAAAATTTTAAATAAATTTCTTTAGGGGTAAAAATTATGTTTAAAATTCTCAGAGTTTTCGGCCCAAATTGGACTTTTGGCCGGAATTGCTCGAATCAGTGTTTTTTTACGTCTACATTCCTTTACGCCTACGTTCTTTTACTTCTCCTTTTTTTTTTTTACCCCCTACGTTCTTTTACCCCCTACGTTCCTTTACCGCCTACGTTCTTTTACCCCCTACGTTCCTTTACCGCCTACGTTCTTTTACCCCCTACGTTCCTTTACCCCCTACGTTCTTTTACTTCCTACTCTCTTGCTCCTACGTTTCTAAGTCCTATGTTCTTTCACACCTACACCCTTGTGTAAATAAATATGTGGTTTTGAAGTTACATTGAGTGAGTTGAGGAATCCAAAGCTGTTTCTTCAAAACTATCATTTTCGTTTTGGGAACCTCGAGGTAGTGTAATGGTTAGCAAACTTGTCTCACTAGAACCAGAACCATTAAAATTAAATAGTGAGTTCGATCCTCATTGGGTGGTCCATACTTTCGGCCTTGTGCCACATCTATGCGGTGCTTAATAAATCTCCTTTCGTTTTCTAAGCTGAATCAGAGACTCTTTTAGTTTTGGGCCGGAGTTCTAATTAGCCTTCCACAGGAGTTAGCTTCATAGTCGGCACGGTGTTTGGGTTTTAAAATAGCAAGTAAACAAAAATGAAATGAAAGAAAAGAGAAAAATAGCCGATGTTTTATTTATCAAAAAGATCATCAAATCGATTAAAAGCGTGAAACTGACAGTAATGCTGAAGAGTTTGTGAAAACCGAAATTTTGAACATTTTTGAAGGTTTTTAAAAGATTTTAAGCATCTGTCAACTTTTTAATTTATAAGAGTGTTGTGGTGAATCTTCGTTGCCAAGTTGTTGTGGCCTATTAGGGCCAGAAAGAAAGACACGGAAAACAAGAAGGTAGGTTCAAACAGTGTATTAGAATAACAGAACAATATATACAATAATAAGTGTTAGTAATCAGCAAAATAGAAGTGTAAGTCCGAATGGTATAGTTACGTTGCGTCTCGACTGCCTTACGACTGTCTCTTGACTGCCTCACAGCTCCGTCTAGCTGTGTCCCCAGAAGTTACGCAGGTTATTATTTATTAATGCAGGAAGAGTTCATTCCTATAGATAGGGCATCATAACAGTTGTGCTGTAATATGAATCTATTTTCGGGGTGTATGATCAACTTTACTTGACTTAGAAAAAATGTTGCGTCATCCGCGATTTCATCAGATTTATATAATTCCCAGACACTCCCCCGCCAAAAAAACAAAAACAAAACGTTTTCATTTCACTCCAAGAGAGGCAATAATGTCACTAGTACATGGGTTCGCCTTTTGTCCTTTTCACACACCTCCCTGGCCTTTTGAACAATAGTAGAGGTTTTTCCTTTGTTTCTGGCTTAGGATTGGGTTTCCAGTTTTTTTTGTCGAGAATTCCGAGACATACATCAGAGATATCAGACCAGGTATGGCTGCAGTATTTTAATTATTTTATTCTGCTATTTTTTCATAAATATTTTGGGCGCTTTTAAAAGTTTAAGAAAATACTTTTATTTGGGCGTAAAAGACTTGATGCTATAACATTTTTAACTAAGGAAGACAGAAGATGGCTTTTGACGTTGCATTTAATTTTTTCAGTTTTGTAGGTGGAAGGAAACCAAGAAATCGAAAGTGAATTCCACATCGAGAAGTGAGAGAAAAAATATAAGCAAAGAACAGAAAAACACGGAAACGAGAAGGTAGGTTTAACCAGTGTATTAGAATAACAGAACATATATATACCAATACGATAATTAGTAATCAGCAAATACCGTTCTATATACAGAAAATACCGTTCTATATCAGCAAATACCGTTCTCAGCTACAGTGTAGCTATACCGTTCGGACTTACGAAGTGTAGCTGAGAACGGTATTAGCTACACTGCGTCTCGACTGCCTCACGACTGCGTCTAGACTGCCTCACGATTGTCTCTAGACTACCTCCTCGTAAATCACGCTCGTTAGCCTTTATGGAGAAGGAAGAATCAATTCCTATAGATAAGGCACTATAATAAATATACAGAACAATTAAGCGAGTATTTACTGTTTGGGCCGGAAGAAAGACACAGAAACAAGAAGGTAGGTTTAACCAGTGTATTAGAATAACAGAACATATATATAAATACGAGTGTTAGTAGTCAGCAAATAGAGGTTTAAGTCTGAATTCAGGCGTCTTTCGGCCGACACTTCGTCAGAATAGAAACCGTCATCAAAACTAAACCGGAGAAGTTGCTAAAAAAAAAAAATTTTTCAACGACTGAAGTTAAAAAAAATGTATATGACCTATGTTGGGTGGTAGTCTCCCCGAAAAGCTCCAATTTAAACTTACACTCCCTCTGTTTCACACAGGACAGGACGGTGTATATTAACGGTAAGAAATTCTAAGATATCTAAATGGAATCTTGTCCTTGCCCTGCGTGAGACTACCATCCAAGATAGGTAATATAAATTTTTTTTTCTTAATTTCAGTCGTTGTTAAAATTTTTTCTTAGAAACATCTGTTTTAATTTTACGACGATTTCTATTCTGATGAAGTGTCGGCCGAAAAGCGCCGAAATGTTTTTTTTTTAAGCGAGATATTTTTGTATCTATCTTAATAATAAAATGATCCTATTTAAATTAATTATGTTTTGGTGTGTTAGGAAAAAGAACTTCCTTCTATAACTCGATTTTTTCGATTATCGATTTTCGATATTTATCAGGGGTACCTCGACACAAAATCTAACTAAGAACACTCGCAGACGCTTATAGTACAACTGTATAATTTTTCAAGGAAATCGGTTCAGCCGTTTCGTAGTCTATAGGTAACGGACACACACATACACACACACACACACACGCACGCACACACACACACACACAGACACACATACACATGCACACAGACAAAGTTCCATTTATAAATAATTTTATATATATATATATATATATATATATATATATGAATGAGCCAATTACAACAACTTATTTTGGCATGTTTTGCCACTTAAACAACGTCATCAAAAAACTTTTGGACAATTTTTACCCACTTTATGTCCAGAAAAAAACACTTTTGCTTGCTGAAAGTCCTGCTCTGTAGTTTCCGTCCAATTATCGTTCAGTCAGCCTCCTACCGATTTTTGACAAAGTGTTCGAGGCTATTACCAATACCGAAGTGGTTTAGCATCTCACATCACACAACCTATCCTCTAACAAAGTGTATGGCTTCCGCTTCACTAGCTCTACCCCTGATATTCTCACTACCATAACTGAATACATATACCAGGCTCTTGATAAGTTCAGCGAAGCTCAGGCTGTTGCCCTGAATATCTCGAAAGTGCTTGAAAGGACTTTCCATGCTGGTCTTTTGCGCAAACTACAGAATAAGAGGAAACAGACTGACGCCTTTGGAAAAGTCATTTGCCGGCAAGTGAACGCTAGAGACTCGGCTGGAATTTGAACTTGGCTCTCTAATTCGACTTTTCTCGTCTGTATGGGATCGTTCCCTAGATTGGTAAATATTTCAATGGTTCGGAATCGAATCTTGCATTCATTTGCTAGTAAAGCGAGTTCGATCCTCACTGGATTCTTAGCTGCCTAACTATCTACCCAACGTTTTCGGATGGATTTTTTTAATAGACTAACTTGAAAAATGCTGTGGTTAAAAGTTGTTAGTCAGCTGTGCGAATAGCGCTTCTTAAATTTCACATTTTTTTAACGCAGGAATTCGCTTGTACGAGCGTCGGTACCCAGATGAGATTAAATAACTATTAAAGGCTTCCCCCAGACTAGTGACCTTACCACTGAATTAAGAACAGGTGTTAATGTAAACCTTTTTTTTTCAATTTATTTTAGGAGGCGTCTGAGATTATTTTTTTTCCTTCATCTATTTGTATCTCATATACAGTTCATTCGTTGCATAAACATCTTCCCACAATTTGTTGATTTTTTATTTAATACTTGGGATATATATATATATATATATATATATATATATATATATAAACTCAATTTCTAATCTGGTAAAGATTAAAACTTATCTAATTTCTGATAATCTACCGTCAATGAAACGAAATATAAAACTTTATATTCAATGGTTAGCAGATTGGAACTAAGAAACCGTCGAACCGAGTTCTAATCCCATCGAGTTCGTTATATTCTCTTTCGCTATGTTTACGGATTCATCACTCCTTCCCCATAACTATGACTCAGATAGTAGGGCGGACTGTACTTTTCGGCCTTGGATAGCAACCAGTTAAAAAAAAAAACAAAAAAACAAAAAAAAAAAACATCGCTAACGTTAGAGCAGGAGTCTAGCAACCTGATTTCTGGAAAATACAACTTGTGATGAAAACCGCAGAGCAAGACCAGGCGGTTTCTAGCCGTGGCCCCATATTGATAGATAGATAGATCAGAACGGGGTTACATATAAAGATCTGAACATAGATAGATAGATAGATAGATAGATAGATAGATAGATAGATAGATAGATAGATATGATTCGATTTAGAGATAGATAGATAGATAGATAGATAGATAGATAGATAGATATGATTCGATTTAGAGATAGATAGATAGATAGATATGATCTGATTTAGAGATAGATAGATAGATAGATAGATAGATAGATAGATAGATAGATTCATTTAGATAGATAGATAGATAGATAGATATGATCTGATTTAGAGATAGATAGATAGATAGATAGATAGATATGATTCGATTTAGATAGATAGATAGATAGATAGATAGATAGATAGATATGATTCGATTTAGAGATAGATAGATAGATAGATAGATATGATCTGATTTAGAGATAGATAGATAGATAGATATGATTCTGATTTAGAGATAGATAGATAGATAGATAGATAGATAGATAGATAGATAGATAGATAGATATGATTCATTTAGAGATAGATAGATAGATAGATAGATAGATAGATATGATTCGATTTAGAGATAGATAGATAGATAGATAGATAGATAGATATGATTCGATAGATAGATAGATAGACTGATTGAGATAGATAGATAGATAGATAGATAGATAGATAGATAGATAGATATGATTCGATTTATAGATAGATAGATAGATAGATAGATAGATAGATAGATAGATATGATCTGATTTAGAGATAGATAGATAGATAGATAGATATGATTCAGATTTAGAGATAGATAGATAGATAGGTAGATATGATCTGATTTAGATAGATAGATAGATAGATACATCTGATTTAGAGATAGATAGATAGATAGATAGATAGATAGATAGATATGGATCTGATTGAGATAGATAGATAGATAGATAGATAGATAGATAGATAGATCTGATTTAGAGATAGATAGATAGATAGATAGATAGATAGATAGATAGATACATCTGGATTTAGAGATAGATAGATAGATAGATAGATAGATAGATAGATAGATAGATAGATAGATAGATAGATAGATCATCACATCCAAGCTCACCATCTGGTTGCATTGGATGGAAGCATCTTTGATAAGTTCCACGAAGTGGACAAAGTTTCGAATATATACAAGCATAGAGATGAACACAATATGGGAACCAGTAATACGGAATGCCAAAGATAATCATCAATGTCAAAATTGCAATATGAGCTCTGGTAAAAAAACGAAGTTACTGAACATTATGTTTATAAGTCCCAAAAATTCAGTTGTTCTTGTCCTTAAGTGCCATACGTGAAACACGCTTGGGCGATCATGTCTCGAAAAAGACATGACTGACTGGGCAGAAGATTATGGCCCAGTGGTTAGTTCCTGTGACTTGACCCAAAACGTTATGCGTTCAATACCAGGCTACACTTACAGAGTTAGAGGGAGATAAATCATAACTACCAGAAGAGGCACTACTACGCAAGAATTGAAGTTCATATACCCCAGTGATTGTAATAAATGGTTTGGTTCGAAATTCCTAGCACCTGAAGAAGGCCGGAGAGCACAACGGCCGAAACGTCGTACAAATGAGAACAATAGTCCGAATAATGTAAATACTACCCTCATCTCAGAAATACATACATATACATACATATGTATATATATAAATAATTGCAATGTTCAAAATATTAATTTAAAGAGTGCTCAATATAAAAAAGTGCAATGAATATTCATTATTAATTATTACTTTAGAACATTTACAAACGGGAAACTACTACAAAACTGTACATATCTCATCAGGTAGTTAATAATGATTGTAGTAAACTTTGTATTGAAAAAACTTTTTTTTTGGATCCCCACTTTTTAATATAAAAGAAATTTCCAAAACTTGTCTTTTCACATTTTCTTTTTCAATATAACGTTTATTACCATCATTATTAACTACCAGATGAGACATAATTCTTTCAATATCGAAACAAAATGTACAATTTTGTAGTAGTTTGTACATGTTCTGAAGTAATAATTAATAATAACACACACACACACACACACACACACACACACACACACACACACACACACACACACACACACACACACACACACACACACACACACACACACACACACACACACACACACACACACACACACACACACACACACACACACACACACACACACACACACACACACACACACACACACACACACACACACACACACACACACACACATATATTGGTTTGCTTCTTTTTTTGTTTTCTTTTAGATTCTAATTTCTTATCCTTTCACTATTTATATGTAAAATGTATTTTTAAACTAAATAATTAAGTTTAAATAACTAAATTTAAATAGAATAATTAGGTTTACTTTTAAATTAATTTTTTTAACTTTATATTGTATTATATTTGTTTTGTTGACTGTATAATTAGTATAATTTTGATTATATAGTGGTGTGATGGTATTTGTGCGTGGTGGTCCAGTGGATATCGGCTCGGAACAAGAAATCGGAGAGCCGAGTTCGAATTCCAGTAGAATTCATTGCATTCACTTACGCGCAAATACCCTTGGGAAAGGTATTAATCCGGGTCTTCCTTCCAGTTATGGGTTAAATAACAGGACAGATTGGGTTCTATAGCCTTGGCTACCGCAGAAAGCAATGGCAACCTACTGCGGGATAATCTTCTGCCCAGTCAGTCATGTCTTTTTCGAGACATGATCGCCCAAGCGTGTTTCACGTATGGCACTTAACTGACTGACTGATGGTATTTGATATCACAACGGATTGCTTAACTATTATCTCGTAAATATTTTTAATTTTCTTAATTTTTTTAGACTCAATTTCTTATCCTTTCACCGTTAATATATAATATTTATTTATTTTTTTATTTTCATTTTCTCCTATCATCTTTTCTTTCTAATTTAAATTTATGGCTTTCTTCTTTCTTCTTCTTCTTTCCCTTTTCGTTTACGCTTTAAGATACTTACCCTTTCTTTTTAACGCTTCCCCCCTCTCTCTTACCTAACTCACTTTTTTCACTTTCCAAATCTACATGCCAGCTGTTTAACTGACTTGCATAATGTATCTAAGTTGACAACCGCTCTTACGCGTGCTCTTTGATTATATGTTGCGTATATATATGCTTATGTATGAATGTGTGTGTGTATTCGCCGAACTGATGTAATGACGTATTTTTTCTTAAATTTTCTCTTTTAAGGGAGCGATCTTTATTTTTTTCCGGTTTTTTTTGGTGGGGTGGGGTAGGGGGATTATTTGTGAATTTTATTCGTGTAAAATCTTCTGTAGAATAACGAAGCTGATGATGGTTCGCCTGAAATAGGCCAAACTTCCAACTTACCGTGAAATAACGTGTTTGTCTTAATTTTTTCTTATATATATATATATATATATATATATATATATATATATATATATATATAAGTATTGTTTTTAGCAACCTCTATACGTAGTCTTGAATTTAGTAACCTCTTATGAGCAATGATTGCGATATCTGAATATATGCCAATGTGAAATATTTCGAAGGATATGGTAACTATTACATATTAGTGTAATTTATTTTCAAAACCCTGTAGGAACCTCTGTGATGTTTATCAAATTGACCTTGTGCCAAAAACAACCGAAGTTCTCACAATTTTATATATCAGAATGTTTAGTTTGGATGTTGGAATGTGGAGGAATGAAATATTTTGTTTTGTATGCTAAAGTAAAATTTTATTAACTAAACAAAATTACAAATTTATTTGAGGTAAATGTTCAAAAAGAAAATGTATGTAATTAGTTAATTGATAAGAGTTAAATGTTCAAAGAAAAATTGTACGTAGTTAATGTTCCAGAGAAATAGTGGTAAGGAGTTAAGAGTTCAGAATTCTCGTTGCAAGTAGCGAATGTGTTTTAAGTGAAAAAGGAAGGTGAAACAATATAGGAAATTGTACTTATCAGAGTTACTATTTAGCGGTCAGTTGAAGTATCTTGTTCTTGTTGTCGTCGTTTTCTTTGTTGACTGCGAGAATGTTGAGGATGAAGAAGAAGAGGTAAAAGAAATTAGCATGAGTGAAGAAGGAGAACGAATACGTGACGGGACCTTTATATGTCCGGATCAGGCTTGATGTTGTTTTTGTTACATTTTCGTATGTCGTCCCTCTGCTCCCATTTAACTATCCTTGGGCGGTCAAGAGACGTGGTTAAGTAGTGAAATCTAGTCATGTGATCGGCTCGAACTGCATAACCATTTTTTTAGATGTTAAGAAAATTTGACCGGGGTCATAGTTCAGTTTGCTATTTCTTATCCAATCAGAATCAAGAATCTTAATTTTAACACCGGCTTGCGAAATTTGCCTTATTCTGGGTTTTTCCAAAATGTTTTCAGTCATTTTGATCCATTTTTGCAATTTTACTTTTTGCGTTTTAGTTAATTGTTGGATAATATAGGGTTTGTATCCTATATACCCTAAATATGTTTATAATGTTTGTAACATCTGGCAGAGAATTAGCTCCCTTGTCCTGGCGATTTATTCAAACAGTTGATTATGAAAGACCTCAATTAACAATTTTATTTCCACAAAAAATGGGTTTCTAATGGACATAAAGTAGGGGATCAGTTTTATATATATATATATATATTTTTGTAATAATAAATAGAATCTCTAGAATGAATACAAAGTAATATAATATTCGGAATAGCTATCTAATCCCGTTCAGATCTATCTATCTATCTATCTATCTATGTTCAGATCTTTATATGTTAGTTGGTTGGTTGTTTTGTTTTATGGCAAATCAACCTCGGTGGGTCATTTATTGCCAACTAAATTTTTATTTATTGCTGGTAATACCCTTTTCTTTCAACAATTTGTTGTTTTTATATAAGGTTTGTGTCTAGTAATACTTTTTTCTTTTCGAGTATCAAGATTCATTGGGATTTATATTTTTTTTTAAGGGCAGAGACCCCAAGTCCTACCCTGTTATTTAACCCATAACTGGAGGGAATGGACGGATTAATACCTTTTCCAAGGGTACCAGTGCTTAAGTGAATGCAGGATATTTAACTGGAATTCGAACTCGGCTCACTGATTTCTCTTTCCGAGCCGATATCCACTGCACCACAACGCACATCCGTCACTAAACGCTTACAGCACCTGGTATTCCCAAGCGGTCACCCATCTAAGTACTGACCAGGCTCAACGTTGCTTAACTTCAGTGATCGAGCGTGAACCGGTGTATTCAACGTGATATGGCCGTAAGCCTGTTTATATGTAATCCCCTTCAGATCTATCTATCTATCTATCTATCTATCTATCTATCTATCTATCTATCTATCTATCTATCTATCTATCTATCTATCTATCTATCTATCTATCTATCTATCTATCTATCTATCTATCTATCTATCTATCTCATCTATCTATCTATCTATCTATCTATCTATCTCAGTCTGTTCATATCTATCTTTCTATCTATCTCAGTCTGTTCATATCTATCTATCTATCTTTCTATCTATCTCAGTCTGTTCATATCTATCTATCTATCTATATCTCAATCTATCTATCTATCTACTAATATCTAACTATATCTCAATCAATCTATCTATCTAATATCTAACTATATCTCAATCAATCTATCTAACTATATCTCAATCTATCTATCTATCTATCTATCTGACCCTGTTCATATCTATCTATCTATCTATCTATCTATCTATCTATCTATCTATCTCAGTCTGTTCATATCTATCTATCTATCTATCTATCTATCTATCTATCTATCTAATTCCGTTCAGATCTATCTATCTAATTTTGTTCCTATCTACCTATATAAACCCAGACCCATAAAAAAAGGTTGCTTTGTCCTACCCGTCTAAACTAAATTGACTTCACCCCCATCTCTGTTTACAAGAAACAGATAGTCGAATGTCTACAGTAAATATTAATAGTAAGCAGTTAACGACTTAACCAGATGGTAAGTTATTCACTCTTTCTTATGTTTTTATTAAAAAAAGGACTTTCTGTGGTACTCAAAACGAGGTTACAAGGTTACTACTTCATTCATTAAACTATCTTTACAAGCACACTACCTCAACAACTTCACAGAGACAAACGTCTGTTTCCCCCACCTCACGTTGTATATGGGTGCCTAGTGTAAAAAGTCCTGAACTCATTGATTACATGTCAGTGTCCCTTCAGGACGTGGACGATCGTAGTTCTTTACAACTTCCTGCTTTTACGCCATCTCTCTCAGTACCTATTCTGTCATCCATTTATTAAGTAGGTGGCTGACTGCTACCATTTGTCCGTTTTATTTTTTATATGTCTTGCGAGTGTCAATTTTTCCAAGCCCCTTTTCCTTTTGTATCCCAAAATATTTCATCTGTCTCTGTTTCTGATTCTAAATGTCACTTTTGTTTTCATTTCCATTAAGGCCTCCTCGTTGCCCACACGCAACGAAATTTTCCTGTTTCTTAATATTTCGCTTAGTTTTGAAAAGCATATTTCATTATTCCAACGTAACTTCGGATTTCGGTGTCACATATTTCACTATTCCAACGCAACTTGTATTTCGGTGTCACATATTTCACTATTCCAACGCAACTTCGGATTTCGGTGTCATCTATTTCACTATTCCAACGCAACTTCGGATTTCGGTGTTACATTTTTCAAGATAGTCATATGCTGTCTTGATTTTTACGTATCCAATTTTGTATCTTCGGCTACCAAACCTTCCCATATATTATATCAACGACATTCTCAGTATGCTTCTGTAGAACAATACCTCAGTTGCTTCAAGTCTCCACCTTTTATAAGCAATAGTTTTAAAAATATATCAAAGTAAGAAAATGCGAATGATATGATGAAAACTATACTTTAAGGTAAATAATGTTTCTTTTGTTAATTTTACATATGTGTGTAACAATAAAGAGATTCACTAAAATGGTGATTTTCTAAGCGCAGTTTAGATGTGGTACAAGGCTGAAAGTAAGGAAGACTGTGAGGATTGAACTCACTACTCAATTTTAATGATTCTAGCAATACAAGCTTGGTAAACATTACACCACCTCGAGGTGACCAAATATGATATTTAGAATATCTATGTATCTCTTTATTTCCCTTCGGTCTTTTTATCGAATTATGTCCATGCCTTTCTACCTATGTATCTAATTCTGTTCAAATCAATCAATCAATCTATCGCCATTCAGATCTATCTATCTATCTATGGCCATTCAGACCAATCTATCTATCTATCTATCTATCTATCTATCTATCTATCTATCTATCTATTTATCTATGGCCATTCAGACCTATCTATCTATCTATCTATCTATCTATGGCCATTCAGACCTATCTATCTATCTATCTATCTATCTATAGCCATTCAGACCTATCTATCTATCTATCTATCTATCTATCTATCTATCTATCTATCTATCTATCTATCTATGGCCATTCAGATCTATCTATCTATCTATCTATCTATCTATCTATCTATCTATCTATCTATCTATGGCCATTCAGACCTATCTATCTATCTATCTATCTATCTATGGCCATTCAGACCTATCTATCTATCTATCTATCTATCTATCTATCTATCTATCTATCTATCTATCTATCTATCTATGGCCATTCAGACCTATCTATCTATCTATCTATCTATCTATCTATCTATCTATCTATCTATCTATGGCCATTCAGACCTATCTATCTATCTATCTATCTATGTCCATTCAGGACCATTATCTATCTATCTATCTATCTATCTATCTATCTATCTATCTATGGCCATTCAGACCTATCTATCTATCTATCTATCTATCTATCTATCTATCTATCTATCTATCTATAGCCATTCAGACCTATCTATCTATCTATCTATCTATCTATGGCCATTCAGACCTATCTATCTATCTATCTATCTATCTATAGCCATTCAGACCTATCTATCTATCTATCTATCTATCTATGGCCATTCAGGCCTATCTATCTATCTATCTATCTATCTATCTATCTATCTATCTATCTATCTGTCCATTCAGACCTATCTATCTATCTATCTATCTATCTATCTATCTATAGCCATTCAGACCTATCTATCTATCTATCTATCTATCTATCTATCTATCTATCTATCTATGGCCATTCAGACCTATCTATCTATCTATCTATCTATCTATCTATCTATCTATCTATCTATCTATCTATCTATCTATCTATCTATCGCCCATTCAAACTATCTATCTATCTATCTATCTATCTATCTATCTATCTATGGCCATTCAGACCTATCTATCTATCTATCTATCTATCTATCTATCTATCTATCTATCTATCTATCTATGGCCATTCAGACCTATCTATCTATCTATCTATCTATCTATCTATCTATCTATGGCCATTCAGACCTATCTATCTATCTATCTATCTATCTATCTATCTATCTATCTATAGCCATTCAGACCTATCTATCTATCTATCTATCTATCTATCTATCTATCTATCTATCTATCTATTGAGCCCATTCAGACCTATCTATCTATCTATCTATCTACTTAGCCATTCAGACTATCTATCTATCTATCTATCTATCTATCTATCTATCTATCTATCTATCTATCTATCTATCTATCTATCTATCTATAGCCATTCAGATCTATCTATCTATCTATCTATCTATCTATCTATCTATCTATCTATGGCCATTCGAATCTATCTATCTATCTATCTATCTATCTATCTATCTATCTATCTATCTATCTATGTCCATTCAGACCTATCTATCTATCTATCTATCTATGGCCATTCAGACCTATCTATCTATCTATCTATCTATGGCCATTCAGACTATCTATCTATCTATCTATCATGGCCATTCAGACCTATCTATCTATCTATCTATCTATCTATCTATCTATCTCCATTCAGATCTATCTATTTATCTATCTATCTATCTATCAGATCTATCTATCTATCTATCTATCTATCGCCATTCAGATCTATCTATCTATCTATCTATCTATCTATCTATCTATCTATCTATCTCCATTCATCTATCTATCTATCTATCTATCTATCTATCTATCTATCTATCTATCTATCTATCTATCTATCTATCATCCATTCAGATCTATCTATCTATCCATTCAGATCTATCTATCTATCTATCTATCTATCTATCTATCTATCTATCTATCTATCTACATTTAGATCGATCTATCTCCATTCAGATCTATCTCTCTATTTACATTCAGATTATATATATATATATATATATATATATATATATATATATAACGTTGGCTTCTTCACAAAGAAGTACGCTAGTTTAAACCCTGCTTTACAGCATATTTAAATTTCTCACAAGACTTAATAAAAAAAGCCGAAAAACAAGGCGTCTACTGAAGCAAGCGTATCTAGTAAAATAACGTTTACAGTTTTCAACTTTATTTTTATGGAAACGCTTGCAGGAGACGCCATGTTTTTTAGACTTTTTTTATTAAGCCGTGTGAAAAACTTAAATATGCTATGAAGCAGGGTACAAACTTGCGTCCTTCTTTGTAGAGAAACCATCGTCTAATTCGGTGTACTTAAGTGTACAGGAGAGTATATTTGCCTTTATTAACTCTCTTGAATGTGCATGACAGTAGATGTAATTCTCATTCATACTGAAAAAAAAAAAACACAAAGAACATGACGTCTAATAAAACACGAATATTCACTAAAAATAGAATGATATTTAGCATGATGAGAAATAATGTTAGATTAAAAGTAAAAAAGATCATTAATTCCTTATATATATATATATATATATATATATATATATATATATATATATATATATATATAAGGTACCTCCACTAAGTCGCGGAAAAAAGAGCATAGCATGAAGAAAAATGCCTCAAATTTAATAAAAATCAACTTTTTCATCAAAATATTTATGTCATTATTAAGAAAAAAGATTAAAGTATTTTTTAATTGTTTAAGAAAAAAATTAATTCCTTTTAACACGTTCCAAATTTTGGTAAAAATCTTGTTTTGATTTTAGTTAAGGGGTAACCAAATCGTTGCGAGAGTTTACAATGGCAAAAGTAATATTACATAACTCGCTTTTTTACCGGTAGCAAACACATTAATTTGGAAATTCTTGCAAAAATCAAATAATTGTCCGATTTTAATAAAACTTTCAGAACTTATTCACAAATAAATGAAATTATTTTTGAAATCATTATTTTAAGAACTCTTGGTAAAAACTTTATTTTACATCTGTTAGCCTTCTTTACGTAAATTCATGAAATTTTAAGAAATTAAATTTTGCTTGGGAAATTGGGTTAAACGCAGGACTCATTGGGGAATGTAAATTATCTATTATTTTTTGAAAAAAATTTTCTTTATTTCTGAAAATCTGCTACCAATAATAAAATAAAAAATGCAATATAACTATGACATTTAATTTGATAAGATTTTAATTTCTTGAATAATATAAATTAAGGACATTTTTTTCGATTAATATTGAAATTTTACAAGAAATGTTTTCAAAGTTTCAAAAATATTTAAAAAATACTTCAAAGATTTCTTGGATTACTTTAAATTTTGCTAAGCGAAAACTAAAAAGGTTAATACGAATCGCCGTGCCTCCCTATTTTTAAAATAATTTTTATTTATTTTTTTTGTGTTATTGAAATTTTTTTTTGTATTATTTTTATATGTACATTAAAAGGTCATGTATTTCTTCCCCTTACAGGGAAAAAAATTGTACAATTATGTCACTTGTGATCTCCATACAGTCATCTTAACGGAAAGGTAAGACAGTTGAACTCTGTGTTTAAGAAATAGTATTTTCTAAATGTCATGCCATAAATAAGTAATACTTGCGTAAATAAGATGAATTTGCATTAAATTGTTAATTTCCCAAAAATAATGTTGTATATCGACAAACAACAAACACGCATATATATAAAAATATAAGTTATATTTTTATTAATGACGATAAACCGTGTAGCATAGGGGACAGAGAATTGAGAGAGCGCGCTTCTAATGGGTTGACGGGAGTGTAGTCCTATCTGCTGTGTCTCTCTTCACCGGCCGATCTCTGTCGCTCCTCTACTACTACTGGCGAATCCGTGTGACGAGGTCTTTTTATAATCTTCCAGAACCGGGACTTTTTCTTCCGGTTTTGCCTCGCCCACGCACGCCCACGTAATTCTCAGAGACACCTGTTCTGTTTGCCTCTGTAGTTATTTCCGCTGCTGCCGGAAATAAGGTCAAACGACATCCGTTCCTTTCAACGACCGGAAACACCCTCGCTTGCATCAGCCTTCCTCGGGTGGGGCCAGATTGTTATATTACAGATGTATATTTTATTTTTGCAACATTTTTAAAACCGAGAAACAACTTTTGTTAACCACTGTGTCAATCGCTTAAAAATGGCCGAAAAATTGAAAGATAAAAAAAAAAACAATGGAAAATTTTAGATTCCAATCAATATAATTTCTGTGTGAAAACACCAAAGTATTTTGCTTACTGGAAATAATACATCTAATCATTCAGCTTTCAATTAAAATTCAATAAAAGTTTCAAGATAAACTTTTTTTATTTAAAAAAAATCAATTTAAAATTTTGATATCGAAAATGAGTGGAGGTACCTTTATATATATATATATATATATATATATATATATATATATATATGGCTCTAAGTAGGTATATATATATATATATATATATATATATATATATAAACAAACTTAATTTACTAATAATATTTACAAACTATTTTTGAAATGAATATTTCTTCTAGTTCTGTCGTTTTATTTTTAACTTAGGCTATGTTTGACCAGTTTGTTTGATATTATTGCCGTCTAAGATTTAAATTTAATTTAACTTCCTAATAATTAATCTAAAATTAAAATTCTTAAAAGTAGTTATTTAATTTCTTCTTATTCGCCGTATACTTAAATCTAAACCTATTTATAAATGAAACTTTGTCTCTGTGTGTGTATATGTGTGTATGTGTGTGTCTGTGTGTGTGTCCGTTAACTATAGACTCCGAAACGGCTGAACCGATTTTCTTGAAAATTTACACAGTTGTACTATAAGCGTCTGTGAGTGTTCTTAGCTAGGTTTTTTGTCGAGGTACCCCCGATAAATATCGAAAATCGATAATCGAAAAATCGGGTTATAGAAGGAGTGGTCCGATTTTAATCAAATTTGATACACTCATAGACAAAGACATAAGAAACGATATTCAGAAGTTTCAAGGTTGCAGTTCTTAGAATAGTGCAGAAAATCGATAATATATATATATAAAAGGCAAGATGTTTGCGTGTATGTCTATTTTTTTTTTTTTCAGCCCTTTTATTTTAGTTTTTTGCTTCGGGTTTGGCTCTAAGTAGGTATAATTGTAGTTCTTAGTCTCAGCCATGATACCATTTACTCAGAGGACTTATTTAGCCTTCAAAATTCAGTTTACGACAAAAAAAACTTATGTGATATCGATACCAGGAAATCAAAATTTGACTTACATCCATTCATTTTTCTTTCAGTCTACGGTTTTGCTTTAACTGGAAACAACTATTGCTTTTTAGTCTTTCGTGCCAACATCCAAAGAGTCTGAGCTACAGGACCATGGATTAGCAGATCTAACAGGTTCCAATAGCAGATCTGCCTCTATTTTATTTTTTTATTTTTCTCTACCCTTGCTTCCGTTTTTTATACGCATAAATTTAATTTCCCATAAAGATTTCATCTCGCTGATGAGATGGGTGTTAAATTTACCCGTCTAAATGGCGTCCAATTCAAGAAAATTTGAGAATTTTGAATTTTTTTATATGTAATAAATATTGGCACTGTAAATAAATAAATTTAATTGCATTGAGCCCTCGGGCTGTATGAGTATTAGTATTTAATACTAATAGGATTCTTTGGAGTTACCTACAAGCCGTTTTTTATTCAGACTTATTAACATATATATATATATATATGTCATGTGTTTCAGAGTATATATATATATATATATGTGTGTGTGTGTGTGTGTGTCTTCATACAAGCTTCTTCATATTAATCACACACACACACACACACACTCACTCACACACACACACATATGATTAATATGAGATGTTTGTCGGCATGATTCTGCTCGCTGGCAAACTTCGCCACATCAGTCCTGTTAATGCACGATGTCTATCTCGGATGTGCGTTGTGGTGCTGTGGATATCAGCTCATAATGAGAAATCGAGGAGCCGAGTTCGAATTCCAGTTGAATTCTTTGCATTCACTTACGCACAAATTCCCTTGGGAAAGGCATTAATCCGTCTCTTCCCTCCAGTCATTGTTCAATACACAGTCCATATTGGGTTATATAGCCTTGGTTGGCAACCGGTCTACTGCAGAAAGTAATGGCAACCTACTGCGGGATAATCTTCTGCCCAGTCAGTCATGTTTCTTTCGAGACATGATCGCCCAAGCATGTATCACGTATGGCACTTAACTGACTGATGCTGAGCTGATTTTTCGGCACCCTATCCTTTAATACTTTAAAAGAAAAACGTAAATATATTCGTGCTCACTGTTTTTCAATATGATTTTCCATTAGCTAATATTTAATGTGGTGCAGTGGATATCGACTCGGAACAACAACTCGGGGAACCGAGTTCGAATTCTAGTTGAATTCCTTGCATTCACTTGGGAAAAAGTATTAATCCGTCTCTTCCCTCCAGTTATGGGTTTAAATAATAGGGCAGATTGGGTTCTATAGCCTTGGTCGGCAACCAGTCTACCGTAGAAAGCAATGGCAACCTACTGCGGAAAAATCTTCTGCCCAGTCAGTCATGTCTCGAAAGAGACATGATCGCCCAAATCGTGTATCACGTATGGCACTTAACTGACTGAATATTTAAAAATTACGTATTTTTATTCCTAAGATACTAAGGAAGTTCAGATAAATGGTCAGATATTTTTTTTCGTGCGTATATGCGTGACACCCACACATATGTCACATCCTTAATTCAGCCACGCCTTTTTTTCTTCCTTCGTTTTTTTTTCTTGTTTCTTTTATTTTATTAGATATTCAGGAGATTTTTCCCCGCCCTTTATTTTAGGCCGCGAACATTTTTTTGGACAATGCATTTCATTTACGGAAAATTAAAAACGTTATAAAAAGAGAGAAAATATTCACCCCTCCCACTATCTATTTGAAACTCAAGTGTATGCAAAAACTCTATATTTTACAACGTTACCTTAGTTAGAAAGTTAACGTGTTGAATGAACCCCCTCTCCATTTTGTTTTTAAATACAACTATATAAAGGAGACTTCAGAGATAAATTCTTACATGATAGCAAGGTTTCCAGACACCTACTTGGGTCATAAAGAATCTCTCAATAAATTGCACTCACTGGAACATTTTTTTTTCTTTAGGTAAATTTACAAAATTAATTATCAATTAATTTTCTATAGTAATAGATAAACCTTGTAAAATCAGTGAAACAAGAAACCACCCCACAAGGAATGTTTATACAAGGTCGGCGTGTACTACCTCCAAACTATCCAACCGAAAAGTTGGGGTAGGCCTGAACAGTGCTTTGTGATTCTCGCTCACTTATCGACATTTGTCTTCTACCTACATTTTCTTCTTCTTCTTCTTCTTCTTCTATGTGCCTTGCACTTTCAGGGCGTAGGCGATCATGGCTTTCCACATTTCTCTATCCCTGGTGCCTCTTAGTACGCTTTCTCCTGTTACACCACGCAACCCCCGTTCGGTCATCCACCTGCTCAGGTCCTTCAAATATGTTATCCGCTGCTTTCCCCTGTCTCTCTTTCCCTATATGTGGCCTGTTAGTATCGGGTTCTCCAAGCCCTCCTTCCTCATTGCAAGTCCCAGCAACTTTAGCTGTATCTTCCTGATACTCAGTATTAATTTCCTTTTCGTTCCCATCCTTTCTAGAACCTCCTCATTGCTCACATGCTCGATCCATGACATCCGCAGCATCCTTCTGTAGAACCACATTTCAGTTGCTTCAAGTGTCTCCTTCGTCTTTGATGATATTGTCCAGCATTCACTGTCATATTGAAGAACTGACAACACATAGCAATCCAGTACTCTTTTCTTTGATTTTAGCGAAATTTTCCTGTCTCTTAATACTTTACTCAACTTCTGGAATTCTTCATTCGCCATGCCAATTCGCCTTCGGATCTCTGTGTCGCACTTTCCGTCTTCTGCTAGAAAACTTTCCAGGTATTTAAATTTTTAAACCTGCTTGATTTTAGTATCCCCTAACTGTATTTGGCATTTTGTGCTGCTCTTTTTGCTGATGACCATGCATTTGGTTTTCTTGCAGTTTATTTGTAGTCCTTTCTTGTCACTCTCTTCAGCTACCTTCTGTAGGAGGTCTTGTAGTTTCCTTTCCGTGTCTGCTATCAGCACTGTATCATCTGTGTATCTTACATTTATATACGTTACAAATTAAACTAAGCCCAACTGAGGATGAAAGATTTTCGCAGATTTTAACGTCATTATGGGGTCATTTTAAATTTTCATCCAACTCCCTGAATTTGATTTGCCCATGCTAAGTTTCAAGAAACACTTCATAAAATTCATTAGTTTTAAAATCTATTATGCTGAATGTGTTCAAATTCTTTAACATTTATAAAGTTGATGTTAAAAATTGTTGGAAAACATTGTTGATTTATTTCAGATGAAATGATCTGTTCTGACCAGTGGCAATTCGGGGGGGGGGGGTCAAGCCCCCACCATTTAGCTGGCCTCTCAGTTGCCCCCCCACTTTTATAAGCTTCAAAAATTTATGAAACTGATCAGTCTCTGATTTTGATAAGATTTGATCTTCAGCACTTTTCTCTCTGCGTTCTTTTTCCTTCAGCTTTTTAAGGAGACAAACAGAAATTAGGGCAGACAAATCTGCTAGTGTTGATGTTAGTATTAACCCTTTGATTTTGTTTTGAAATTAACCCCTCTTGTGTTCCAACAGCTTGAGAGTAGAAAAGAGGGAAAGAATAGATTAGAACTCCACTATTATGAATGAAAAAATTTTCCAATTTAATTTAGTGTAGTAATATAACATAGAACCTGTGGGCCTCATTCGTTTTTTTTATTTTCCAAATTATGAGAGACTGCCTAACTCTTCTCTTGTGCAGTTGTTTATATAACAGGTCTGGAGTATACTATTTCCAAACCCACCAGCTGGAGGGCGGGGGGGGGCTGGTTAGGGACACCGGGATGTGCTTTGTGACTCTCGATATTTTATCAACTTTAGCTATTTCTTTCTATCTACATTTGTGTACTTTACAAATTAAATCAAGCACAACTGACTATTAAATGATGAAAAATTTTCACGGGTTTTCACGTCATTCTGGCGTTTTTTTTTGTTTTTTTTTCGTTCTAACCTGTGAATTTATTTCGGAGATCCGGGCAATGCTTTGTTATCCATCTTATCAGCATTTGCTTTTTTTTTCTAACTATATTCATATACGTTCTGCTCCGATGAACTTACCTCACGGTACCCCCACCTATATCTGGTCGGGTACTCCTGCTATCCACCTAGGTGTCCTTGATAAAATCCAACGGAGAATCTGTAGTGTGATTGATACCGACTTAGCAGCTCAGATACAGTCACTTTCTCACCGGCGCAATGTGTCTTCCTTGTGTCTGTTCTACAAATACTTTCACGGCTTCTGCTCCAATGAACTTAGCTCACTGGTGCCCCCTATATATGAATTTATTCGAGCCACAAGATTAGCAACTAGGTCCCACTCTTTTACTGTGAAGCCAATAAAATGTAAACGCAAATTCTACTTCAGTAGCTTCTTTTCTCGCATTTCCCGCCTGTGAAATTCCCTTCCGTTTACTTGCTTCTCCTACAGCTACAATCTCCAAGAATTTAAGTGTAAAGTCAATAGTCATCTCCTATCCCACTAACTTGCATCCTCTCTCTCATGCTCCTTTCTCCGTCCATTCCACTCATCAATATTCTCATCCTTCTCTTACCCACTTCCTGACACCCACTATAACCTGTCACTCTTTCTCATGAATTTCCTCCGATGTAACCCCCTGCACAACAGTGGTAGTAAACTGCCTTGTTTGGGGTGATATTTTTTTTTTAATCATCTCACCCCAAGCAAGGCATTCCACTGCCACTATTGCGCATGGGGCTACATAGGGGAAGGTAAAGAGAAAGAGTGGTTAGACAGAGGGAATGTCAGGAGGAAGGTAACAGATGAGTAAGGATAGCGAGGATGAGGGTTGGGCAGATGGGAAGAGTGTTTGATAGAATGGGAGCAGGTTAGTGTGTTAGGAGGTGTCTATTGACCTTACATTTAAACTGGAGATTGTAGCCGTCGGGGAAGCAATCGTTTGGAAGAGAATTCCACAGTCGGGAAGTGCGAGGAAAGAAACTGTTGGAGTAGAAGTTACGGCTGCATTTTATCGGTTTCACTGTAAAAGGGTGGGATCTAGTTGCTAATCTCGTATCTCGTTCAAATTCGTATTTATGGGGCACTAGTGATCTAAGTTCATCGGAGCAGAAGCCCTGAACATATTTATAGAAGAGACACAGGGAAGCCACGTCGCGCCGGTGGGAGAGAGACTGCAGGCGGTCTGCCAAGTCGGTATCTATCACATTACAGACCCTCCTCTGAACCTTATCGAGAAGCCCGAGGAGAACAGCAGGGGCACCCGACCAGATATGGCAGCAGTATTCAATGCACGGGCGGATGGTAGATTTATAAATGTGCAGGATAGATTCAGAAGGAAAAAAACTTCCGGGCCCTACATAGCGAACCGACTTTCATAGCAGCGGATTTAGAAATGGATTCGATATAGTCATTCCATTTGAGGTCCGCTGAAAGTGTGAGACCAAGGAGGCGCAGTGTTTTACTCTCTGGGAGGCAAGCCTGGTCCATGCTAATGGGAGGTAGGTGAGATTGTCGATGATGGTTAACTGAGAGTAGCTTCGTTTTAGAAGCATTAAAATTTACTAGTCATTTCTTACCCCAGTCCAATATGGAGTGGAGGTCTTTTTCAATCTTGGCTCCGAGGTTTTATAAAAATAAATAAACTAATCAGATATCTTTTTTTTTTGTCCAAATGCATGAATTTGTTTTACTCATGCTATGTGTGGAAAAAAAAAACCCGATACAAAATTCACTATTTATTTTATCAATAATGTTCAATATGTCAAAATTTTTCAACTTTTTAACCAGAAAAATCTGAAGCTGATGTTAAAAAATTGTCGCTTATTAATTGTTGATTTATTTAAGATGCCATGATCTATTATGACAGGTCTCTAATTTGTAATTAGATACATTGTATTTATTTACAATATTTCTAGTTGAATTGTTCATCTATATAGCCTGTGATCCATTATTGTACATACTGAGGTTAGAATTAAATTTGTATTTTTTGTGGATATTATCTTATGAAAATTTAGATGTAGTAGAATGTGTGTGCGTGTGGGAAGAGGCTATCACAAATTCATAATAGAAAATCCACGAGACCCTTGCACCGACACAGTGATGTTATAGAAGGGAAGGTGGAACTCGATTAAAAACAAATTTTAATCAAAAAATAAATAAAGAAAATGTAAGGGGGTGTGTGAACATAAGTACTACAAGAGTAGTAAAAAAGAAAAAAGGTGACTCACAACCCCCCCCCCCCAATAAACGTAAGGAGCGAATGAAGTGCTCCTTTTGTCTGCAGAAATTTGCTCCTTACATTTATTGGGGGGGGGGCTTGTGAGTCGCCTTTTTTCATTTTTACTACTCTTGTAGACTTATGTTTACACCTCCCCCTTACATTTAATGATATTAAAATTTTTTAATCGAGTTTCACCTTCTCTTCTATAACGTCAAATTAATGTGTCCTGATAATTATTTAAAATTTTGCCAACGTTTACTTTTGGTAATGTGTTAGCCGAAAGGGTCCAAAAGTGTTAGTTATATTATGACATCTACTCTGTTTAAATCAATTTGTCCTTTTTGTGGATACAAATCTCTCTCTCATATCTTCTATTGAACAGGTTAAGAGGCTCATCCCTTGTTCCCTGTTTAGGATGTGGTTTCCGGCTTTATCTTTTCTAATCTTCTCACTTTGTTTTTTGTTTTTTGTTTTCAATTGGAGTAGATAGATCTATCTAACGCCCGGTTCACACTCCACCCACGTCTATTGAACAGGTTAAGAGGCTCATCCCTTGTTCCCTGCTTAGGGTATGGTTTTCGGCTTTCTCTTTTCCAATCTTTTCACTATTACGTAGCCCCCTGCACATCAGTGGCGTTACCGCCTTGCTCGGGTTGATACGATTAAAATATATATATATATATATATATGAAAATTGTCCAGTCATTTTTATGTGTGCAGTAGGTCAGTTTTTATAACCAATCTATTTCCACATGTAATTCGATTTTAGTGGCTAAAGGTTATGCAGCTCGTCAATAACGTCCGGCACGGACGTTATTGACGAGCTGCATACAGGTTACTAAAGGAAATAGTATGCTACAAGGTCCTCTAATGACTTTGAATTCAGAGTTGTTCTTCTACTAGACCGGTTGCCACCCATGGCTATAGGACCAAGAAGTAGATGTTGATGCCAAAACCCAAAGGCGACAGTTTGTTTCATGCTTAAAGACAATCGTCAGGCTATAGTGATTTTTACGTATAGCTTAGACGTGGCACAAGGCCAAACTTTCGAGCAGCCAGTGAGAATCGATCTCATTATTACTGTTTTTACTCGACTTTTATGTTGACTTCGATGTCCACTTTTATATTTACATACGCTCAATCCCTGATATTGAGCACTTTAACTCATAAATATAGCATGCCTTAAAACTATATTTTATCATATATATATATATATAGGAAAAACTACGAAAAAGTTGTGAGTTTAAAAACGTATTTTTTTTTTACAGTATTTATTTATTTCTATTTTTATATTTGATATTTCAGACCGTCCTCGGCCTTTCATCAGAAACTAATGATTTTAAAATTTAAATTAGAAGGGTTTTCGCGAGGACCGTTCGTGGAGAGATTGTTTACATCACGTGACGCAGATTTTTTTCATATTTGTAAACGTAGACCTATCTGTAATAATACTTATAAATGTTGTTTTAAAGAAAAAATTTTTGAGTGTATCTAAAAAATGTTTAACTATTGAAATATTTATAAAGATTCAAAACACCTAAGTCCCTATTTAACTCTAGCTTGTATGTATTTCATTTTAAAATCCAGTATTTTTCTTTCTTTCTGCGTGAGTGTGTAGAACTAAAATCAGAATCTATTAGTAAATAGTTGCAGTTTTCTAATGTGTGTCCTGGTTGATTGAAGTGTTCTCTCTCTCTCTCTCTCTCTCTCTCTCTCTCTATATATATATATATATATATATATATATATATATATATTTGACGCCAATTCGGTCGGGTTTCGAGCCTGGGTTATGTAGCAATCGGAGTCTAACCGTACTGATGAGCTGTGATACAGCTAAACAGATCTGTCTGCGGATGACAATATATATATATATATATATATATATATATATATATATATATATACATATTTATATATATATATATATATAGAGAGAGAGAGAGAGAGAGAGAGAGAAAGAGAGAGAGAGAGAGACTTTGGAAAAAAACAGTAGCAACTCACGCATCTACGCATCGTTCATTCAGTAATGAATTTGAACACTGTCGGCTACTGGCGTGTGTTTACATTGTATATTATACGCTAAAGTTCACCTTCCATCCCTGCCAAGCGCCCATAGCCCAGAGATAGAATCGCCGACTGATATCAATTCAGTTGGGTTTCAATCCTAGCTAGAATTCCCCCGACGTCTAACCGCACTGATGAGTTGTGATACAGCAAGACAGATCTGTCTGCGGATGACTATATATATTTCATTTTATTGTTTAAAAGTTATACTCATATTTCATGCTCTGTTAATTTAATGAACAGCATATTTGTTTCCTTCCATCTAGTGGCCTAAATATTCAAAGACTGTTAGTGTTTATTCAAATATCGGTATCCAACAAAAGTAAAGTTGAAATAAATATACTTCTTATAAAGAAATAAAAATTCCAAACTTATATATATAGCTATTACGGAAATTTACGGAGATTAACGAAATGGAATTAACAACCGACTTATTCAATTTAATTGTTTGAACATTATTTTTAATAGATACTCGTATTTTAGTACATATTCTGTTTTTAATTAAACAGCAATATATATATATATATATATATATAATAATAACAATAATAACAATAATAACAATAATTATTAAACCGACTCTGCGTGTATTCTAATCTCAAAATTTTATAGAAGGGACTTTCTAAGACTATGAATGACCAGCAGAATCTAAATCCGTTATTGCCCTCGGCTATAAAGCTTTGGGCAAAGAGGGGGAAAAAAAAGAAAACTGCTTGGGACCGACAATACATACGGTTCCTCCCAGTAAAAAGAAAAAAAACCCTCAACGGAACAAACAACCAGAAAAGAAAAGTGCTCGATACACACAACCGAAAAGTATTTAACTAGAAGGCAGTAACGCAGAGCAAACACACTAACAAAATAGCAAGATCGCCAAGACCGACCGCGGTTTCGCACAACGGCTCGTCAGGGCAAAGGCAGATCTGCCTTTGCCCTGACGAGCCGTTGTGCGAAACCGCGGTCGGTCTTGGCGATCTTGCTATTTTGTTAGTATATATATATATATATATACCGGCCTGAATATTTTTGACAAAGTTTGTTACGAAAATGTGTGTCATTCGGCAGCATGCGAATCTGCAGCATCTAACAACAAAGGGGGAGATCTGATGCGTCTTAACCGCTCGAACTCGAATGTTCTCACAGTAGACGAAGCTGAATTAAGCCTTATAAACACAAACAATCGATTTCTCGTAACTACTCTTTTCTGCTTTGAAAATGTATCGTAAAATGAACAAATATAAACAGACTATGCTCGGGAGATTGGCAAAATGGATAAACAATCGACATATTTCATTTATTTGTTTGAATATTATTTTTAATAAATACTTGTATTTGAGAGGATATTCTGTTTTTAGACTGTGAAATCATTTGTCGTCGAGCGGTCAAAGAGGCATCATATTAATTGATGTCTTCCACTATATTGTTTGGTGTCGCAGGTTCGAGTCCTGACGAATGCCACACATTTTTTGACAAAAATTTCTTAAAAATGCCAAAAGCCAGTAGAATTATATAGTAGAATTATATATATATATATATATATATATAATTATAAAAATATAATTGGCTCTGTAATTTGACTATAAATTGCGTTGAGCCCTCCACCTTGATCAGTTTTAATATTAATGTAATTAATATTAATTAGGATCGGGTTTTTCGGATTTACTCATCTGCTTTTCCTTTTGGATTAAATAAGTATTAATTAATAATAATAATCTGACTTCAAACAAATATTAATAACAATACCCACCAAAATTAACCTTAAGCCTGCCCGCATATTTTTCAAATGAGAAGTTGCTTTACTCTGGTTGGTCCACATTGTATATACAATAATACCTCCCTGATTAAAGGGGCCACGTTCGTTTTCAAACTTTTAAACCATTCATTTAAGAGCCATCACATCACTTGACAAGACACAAAAGTGTTGAAACAAAATGGCTACTTTTGTAGTGATATTGTAACATATCCATGTTATAATTTATCAATAAATAGTATATATATATATATATATATATATATATATATATATATATATTACGGAAGTTAACGAAGACTAACGAAACTGGTTATAAACAACCGACAATTTGAAATGATTTGTTTGAACATTATTTTTGATCGATACTCGTATTTATATAGATACTCTCTTTATAATCAAACATTAATAATCACGGGAACCCACCAAGTGATAAGACGCCCGATCACTTGGTGCCTTTCCCTATGTGGATACGGGTCGCAGGTTCGAATCCTGCCGAATGACACACATTTTCGTAACAAAAATTTATCATAAATAATCAGGCCGGTAGAAATAAATATATACTACTTTATTATAAACAGAATATGTACTTAAATATGAGTATCGATCAAAAATAATGTTCAAACAAATCATTTAATATGTATATATATATATATATATATATATATAGCATATTCTATTATAATACAACCATTGTATTTGTTATTTTAATTCTAATTCCTGTAAAGAAATATGAGGCAGACTAAAAAGTTTCTGGGAAATTTTCTAACAGAGGACGGAATGTGTGACGCTGAGCTCCGTAGGCGTATTGGTATGGCCAAGGACGCATTCCAAAAGCTAAGCAGAGTATTGAGAGACTCGAAGTAACAGAAATTTGGTTCTATAGAAGGATACTGAGGATATCATGGAACGAACATGTGAATAACAACGAGATCTGAAGAGAATGTAAACGAAAAGGAAACTTATACTTAACATCAGGAAGAGACAGTTGAAGTTTCTTGGATACATAATGAGGAAGGAGGGCTTGGAAAATCTGATACTTACAGGGCGGATAGAGGGAAAGACACGGCAAAACAGCGCGTGACATATTTGATAGGCTTGAGGAAGTGGATGGCAGACAGATGGTATGGGAGAGATACAAAGACAAAAGATAGACTAAACTATCGCCCGGTTCACATTCCACCCACGTCTATTAGACAGGTTAAGAGGCTTGTCCCTTGTTACCTGTTTAGGATGTGGTTTCCGGCTTTCTCTTTTCCAATCTTTTCACTATTACGTAGCCCTCTGCGCATCAGTGGCATTACCGCCTTGCTCGAGGTGACACGATTAAAAAAAAAAAAAACTAACTGGGTAGTAGATTTTTCCGCACTATGTTCCCATTACTTACGTAGACTGAATGCCAACCAAGGGTATAGAACCTAATGTGTCCTACTATTTAACCCACAGCTGGAGAATGAAGCAACGGATTAATACCTTTCTCAAGTGCGTAAGAGAAAGCAATGAACTCGACACTCCGATTTTTCGTTCTGATCCGATATCCACCACAACGCACATCCCCTAATCAGTCAGTTAAGTGCCATACGTGATACACGCTTGGGCGATCATGTCTCTTTTGAGACATGACTGACTGGGCAGAAGATTATCCCGCAGTAGGTTGCCATTGCTTTCTGCGGTAGACAGGTTGCCGACCAAGGCTATAGAACCCAATCTGTTTTGTTATTTAACCCATAACTGGAAGGAAGAGACGGATTAATACCTTTCCCAAGGGTATTTGCGCGTAAGTGAATACAATGGATTCAGCTGGAATTCGAACTCGACTTCACGGTTTCTCGTTCCGAGCCGATATCCACTGCACCACAACGCACATCCCCTAATACACTTTACAAATTAACATTGTTAAAATTTTATCTCGAGTAATAATCTCTTGAAACACAAACACATTAAATAAGAATAGCACACACGCGCACACACACACACACACACACACACACACACACATTATATATATATATATATATATATATATATATATATATATATATATATAGTCATCCGCAGACAGATCCGTTTCGCTGTATCACAGTTCATAAGTACGGTTAAACTCCGATTGCTTTTTCAACCAGGATTGAAGCCCGACCGAATTGGCGTCAGTCTGCAATTCTACCTCTGCGCTATGGGCGTTCGGTAGAAGAAGGCAGACTTTTTTAGCGTGTGTATTGTCATTATAACCGCCCAATAGTCAGAGTGCTCTAATCCATTACTGAATGAGCGATGCGTATATGCCAGAGTAGCTACTGTTTTTTCAAAGTCTACCATTCTTCCCGAGTGCTCAATCTGGGTACGAGAGCGTAAATATCTATCTATCTATCTATCTATCTATCTATCTATCTATCTATCTATCTATCTATCTATATATATATATATATATATGTGTGTGTGTGTGTGTGTGTGTGTGTGTGTGTGTGTGTGTATTGTAATTTTGTTATTACAATGGTTTATAAAAGCATAATATCACTACACAAAGATTTTCATGTTTCTGAACAATACTGTTCTTCTTTAGTTGATATGTTAAAAGATTTTTAACATATCACCTGAACATTTTGAACATATTACCTGAAGAAGAACGGTAGTGTTCTGAAACATGAAAAATGTTGTGTAGTGATATTATGCTTTTATAAACAATTGTAATAACAAAATTACAATATTAAGCTCTACTCTATATCGATCATTCTTTATAAAAGTAAATGCTTGAACAGTGGGTTTTATTCTACGTGTTCTTCCACTTTCTTGTAATATATATATATATATATATATATATATATACACATACATACACACACACACACACATACATATATATATATATCTGTCTGTGGATGACTATATATATATATATATATATATATATATATAGATAGATAGATAGATAGATAGATAGATATTAAATAAGAATTATTTAAATAACTATTTTGAGAGAATGTGGTTGTTTAGTATGTAGTAAAAAGAAAATGTTTTTTTGGGTTAAGAATTTACAAAGCAGAAATCATGTAACTTGTAAGTGATTTAAATTAAGAATTTAAAAATAAATGCGTATATAAATTTTAAATGTAGTTTTCTGATGTACGCCATGTTTTGTTTTTTTTTTTGTTTGTTTTTGTCGTGCGCAAAACTGGTATAAAAAGACGTGATTACATTCTTAATGCAATGAATAAAATTTTTGTTAATGTTGAGAAATATTCTGTTCTATAAACATAGATTTCCTTTATCTTCCGCTGAGGAGAATGTGACGAAAAAAATACGTAGGTTATGTAGATTTAACAGTAAAATGGAAAAACCCATTAAAAGAATTCAAAATAAGTGAATATACACGATGAGTTATAAACTAGCAAACGTATTCAGTTGTACGTAAATAAAATATGTTAGTCTTAAATACTCCACTATATATATATATATATATATATATATATATATATATATATCCAAGTATGGGTGTAATAATATTCCCCATCCAAAGAAACACTATTTTTAAAAAAGTGCTCAATACAAAGTAGAGCTAATAATAATAATAATATTTATTAATAAATTATAACATTGATATGTTATAATATCACTACAAAAGTAGCTATTTTGTTTCGACACTTTTTGTGTCTTTTCAAGTGATGTTGTTATTTCAAATGAATGGCTTTAAAAGGTTAAGAACAAGCAAGACCTCTTTCATCAGGGAGGCATTATTGTATGTAAATAATAATATTACTATATATAGTTATTACTATATATAGCCAGATGCATTCCAACTACCAACTAGATGAAAACATCCTAAAAAAACGCATAAATACTAATATTTCTCCGACAGACTCTAACAAAAGAATTAAGTTTATTATATATTACACTAAATCCACTACATCTAATTCATTTGTCCGCAACGACTCTTCCCCCACCGTTAGTGATTTGCAAAAAACCAATGTAGTCTATAAATTCATATGTCCATTTAGAGAATGTATCTCTAACAAAATCAATAATATCTACATTGGCCACACTACAAATTCGCTCTCACGGCGTTTGACGTTGCACTTAAATGAAAATTCAAATATATTCCGTCATTTAAAACAACACGGTTATCAACGCACACTTCTGAGAAAAACGCTCGTTGATAACAAGTACAGACTCAAACAAGAAAATAATAAACAGAAACTAAAAATCCTCGAAGCAATCTACATTAAACAATTTAAACCTGGTTTGAATACAATCAATTTTGATATTTCCAATAACGTACTCAAATGTCTGTAATCAGACCAGGGACCACAATGCCACTATTTTGTCACTGTCTTCGGCCATCCGCCACGGCAGGGATGGACTTATATTTTCAATTCAATTCTCTTTATTGTTAATAACTTAAATGTTCTATTTTTACTGTGTGTTAATATTTATTCTTTGATAATGGCTTATGTGAGCCGAAAGCTTAGACCCGATAAAAAAATCAACAAATACTGTGATTTTTTGTTGTCTTTCAACGACATCACCATCAAGTATATCAGACGGTATGAACACGGATCCTACACAAAATTAATAGACAAAACTTGTCTATATTATTCAATGAAACCTGCATTAATGAAAAAATGCTGCCAAAATACACACAATATATATATATATATATATATATATATATATATATATATATATATATATATATATTCAATAATATTTCTGTAAGTACAGAATTTAATTAAAGAAATAAAAGTGTGCAGCTTGATGTTACACATTGTAAATTTTAGTGTAGATCAGTTCACTGTTGTGTCCCGATCTCACTCTTCATCTCACCTTAAGGTTTTGGAAGCTTTGTATATCGGGTCCCATAAGCCTGCGTTACGCAAACAGCGTGAGTTGTTGGGACTCGATATAATTAGCCTCTAACATTCACATTTTTTTTCTCATTTTCATGACATACTTTTTTAATATTTTTAATTCTGATTAAAATCTCCCGTAGAGGCCTGAAGAGCGGGAGCGAAACCGGTTGCTTCGCTTTTTAATATCATTTACAATGTGTAACATCAAGCTGCACACTTTTATTTCTTTAATATATATATATATATATATATATATATATATATATATAGGAAAGAATATTAATAAAAAGTTTTGAATTTAAAAATGTACTTTTTTTAACAGTATTTGTTTATTTTTATTATATTTTATATTTCAGACCGTCCTCGGTCCTTCATCAGAAACAAGTGATTTTTAAATTTGAATTAGAAACGTATTTCACAATAGCGTCCGGATATTTTTTGTTTACATCACGTGGTGTGTTTGTTCACAACATGCAGTACGTCCGTAGAGAAAGTCTGTTTGTTTTAGATAAAAATTTCTTGGAATATCTGAAAAAAATTTTTAGCTATTGAAATATTTGTAAAGATTCAACACACCTAAGTCCCTATTTAACCCTAGCTTGTGTGTATTTAATTTTAAAATCCAGTATGTTTCTTTCTTTCTGCGTGTGTATGTAGAACTAAAATTGGAGTCTATTAGTAAACATTTGCAATTTTCTAAAGTATGATATCACTTGTTTCTGATGAAGGACCGAGGACGGTCTGAAATATAAAATATAATAAAAATAAACAAATACTGTTAAAAAAAAGTACATTTTTAAATTCAAAACTTTTTATTAATATTCTTTCCTATACATATTAAGACAGTATACGTGGATGATCATCACTATATATATATATATATATATATATATATATATATATGAATTTAATATATGGATAGGAATTCGACAAAATGATAGAATTAAAAAAAAAAAAAGAACGAACAGGAAACGTATCACAATCTAACATGGTACACTTTTATTAAAGCTTCTTCCAAGACCGAGAGAAAGAAAATGAAAAAAAAAAAAAAAAGCTGTTATTAAACTGGTATGTTGTGATTTGTGGTTAGTTCTTATTGTTCAGATAACGCAAAATCGGAGAGCCCAGTTCGAAGTCCAATTGAGTTCGTTGTATTTACTTATGCGCAAACACCATGGGAAAAGGTATCAATTCGCCGCTTCCCCCTCCAACTATGGATTAAATAGCAGGAGGGATTAGGCTCTGTAGCATTTGCTGGCAACCGGTCTACTGCAGAAAGAATTGGCAACCTACTACGGGAAAATCTTCTGCTAAATCAGTCATCTCTCAAAAGAGACATGATCGCCCAAGCGTGTCTCCCGTATACCACTTTAAAGCAATAGATAATCATTAAACGTATGTGCGTCTATCATATATATATATATATATATATATATATATATATATATATATACTGACGTAAATTAATATACATATGAGGTGGGAGTGCATATGAATAGTATTATTATTCAGGTGTTAATAAAATAGTTTGCAAAGTATGAACAGAGATGTATTATATTTGTATTAATAATAAACATACATATTATCCTACGTCTATGGCACAACTCGGAGTTTCATGTCTTATGAAACTCTGAGTCGTGACATGGACGTGGGAAAATATGTATATTTATTAATATATATATATATATATATATATATATATATATATATGTATATATATATATATATATAAAAGAGATAATAACTCTACTCGTGTCGAAAAACCTTCTATGTATTTACGAAGAAGGGAAAAATGGTTTTAAAAAAGAAAGAGCTAAGTACATGAATATCTGTCAAAAAAGTTCGGACCGAGTCAGCCCGTAGCCCAAAGAAAAAACCCCGACACGAGTAATCAATTAATAAAAAAGCGCTCCATACTTAGGTACAGCAGAGTAAGTAAAGAATACCTAGAGAGCCAGACAACCTACCTATGTTTCACCTAAGCAGATCGTCAGGAAATTCCCTGACGATCCGTTTAGGTGAAACCTAAGTAGGTTTGTTGGCTCTCTAGGTATTCTTTATATATATATATATATATATGGAACTTTGTCTGTGTGTGTGTCTTTATGTGCGTGTATCCGTTACCTATAAACTCCGAAACGGCTGAATCAATTTTCTTGAAAATTTACACAGTTGTACTATAAGCGTCTGCGAGTGTTCTTAGCTTGTTTTTTGGGTCGAGGTACCGCCGATAAATATCGAAAATCGATAATCGAAAAAATCGGGTTATAGAAGGAGTGGTCCGATTTTAATCAAATTTGATACACTCATAGACAAAGACAGTCGCTTATAGTTCAACTGTGTAAATTTTCAAGGAAATCGGTTCAGCTGTTTCGGAGTCTTTAGGTAACGGACACACACACACACACACACACACACACACACACACACACACACACAGAGACAAAGTTCCAATTTATAAATAAGTTTATATATATGTATATATATATATATATATAAAACCATCTTCTCTAAGGAAAATAAGGAGGAATATAATGTTTATATCGGAATTTCGGTGCGAATTTGGAAGCAACGGCTTTATACATACAGGCACTCCTTCTTCTTCTTCTTCTATGTGCCCTGTCCCTTCAGGACGTAGGCGATCATGGATCTCCACGTCTCTCTATCCCTTGTGGCTCTTAGTATGTTTGCTCCTGTTGCTCCTGGCAACCCCCGTTCCGTCATCCACCTGATCAGACTCTGCAGATATGTTATCCGCTGCCTTCCTCTGTCTCTCCTTCCTTCTATCTGTCCAGTCAGTATCAGGTCCTCCAGGCTCTCCTTCCTCATTGCGTGTCCCAGGAACTTCAGTTGTCTCTTCCTGATGCTCAGCATCAATTTCCTTTTTGTTGCCATTCTTTCTAACACTTCGTCGTTGCTTGTATGCTCAGTCCACGATATACGTAGCATCCTTCTGTAGAACCACATTTCGGCCGCTTCCAGTTTTGTCCTCATTTTCGATGATATTGTCCAGCATTCACAGCCGTACTGAAGAACTGACATCACGTAGCAGTCTAGCACTCTTTTCTTCGTTTCTATTGAGATCTTCCTGTGTGTTAGTATTTTGCTCAGCTTCTGGAACGCGTCCTTTGCCATGCCAATTCGCCTTCGGATCTCCGTGTCGCACTTTCCATCTCCTGTTAGAACACTTCCTAGGTACTTAAATTCTTGGACTTGTTTGATTCTGTTATCCCCCACCTGTATTTGGCATTTTGGGTTGTATCTTTTGCTGATGACCATGCACTCAGTTTTCTTAAAGTTTATTTGTAGTCCCTTCTTGTCACTCTCCACTGCTACTTTCTGTATGAGATCTTGCAGTTTCCTTTCCGTGTCCGCAATCAGTACTGTATCGTCCGCGTATCTTATGTTGTTCAGGTTGTGGCCTCCAATAATAAATCCTGGTGTGTCATCTAGGGTCCTCAAAATATTCTCGCTGTATAGGTTGAACAAATCCGGTGAAAAGACACATCCTTGTCTTACGCCTTTTTCTATCTTTGTGTATCTACTGAGGTCGTTACCTGTCCGTATGCAGGCCGTTTGCTGCCAGTAGAGATTCTTGATTATTCTTATATCTTTGCCGAAAATGTCGAGGTTGCCTATCATTTCCATCAATTCTTTGTGTCGTATTTTGTCGAATGCTTTCGCGTAATCAATGAAGCATAGGTACAAGTCTTTCTTCATTTGTAATGCCCTTTCAGAGAGCATTCAACCCTAATTTAAGATATCAAACAGCCCTTTCCCGAAAATACTGGGAATTAAAAGAAAATAACATCAAACCACAGATAAAGCGGAGGCTGATAGGAAAAGTTAGGACCCCTACTGGCTTAAGAGACAGATGTAATCTATGTTTAACAGAAAAAAATTAAAAATTTCAAATTTCAATATCAGAATGTACTTCTTAACAAACGTAGAGAGATCATTAGTATTTGTCGTCATAGAAATAAATTTAAATTGCGTTAATTATCTTATTCTTCCATTTAGTCACAATAGAATTTTTTAAAAAATTGACTAACCAGTTACCTTTTCCCTCCTACCTACCACTACTAACCCAATGGTCAAGCCCCATACCTCCCACTACCATAGAAGAAATTACTACTAAGATTCCGCCAGCTTAACCCTATAAAAGCCAATATTCCCCGCACCTCTTTCTTTACTAGATAAAGCCTCGGCCATTATAATTTTTTCTCATTCTTTGTTTAAACGGGGTTGACAATGCATTTCTTAAACTGACATGTTGGAAATGGCTATTTCTCCTCTAAATTTTGTCTAAATTGAGAGATAAATAAATAAATACCTGCTCTTTAAATTAAATTAATTTACATTGAGCTCCTCTGTTGAATCAGTTTTAATATTTTAACGATATTACTAGGATCCTCCTATTTACCAATTCTGGATTAGAATTTGAAAAACAGTAGCTACTCTAGTATATACGCATCGTTCATTCAGCAATGAATTAGAACACTCTCAGCTATTGGGTGTGTATAATGCCTCCTTCTACCGAGCGCCCGTAGAGGTAGAATCGCCGACTGACACCAATTCGGGTTTCATTTCTGAGTAAAAGGCAATCGGCTGTCTAACCGTACTGATGAGCAGTGATACAGCGAAACATATCTGTCTGCGGATGACTATATATATATATATATATATATATATATATATATAAATAAAATCTTACTACTAAAAATGAAATGAAAAATGAAAACGCAGGTTCAAACCCTATCGGAAAGCGCATTTTATTTATTAAACTTTGTCTAATGCGAAGGCTGATAGATGTTAATACAAACTGTTTAGACGGAAGTCTATTTCAAACACGGGTATCGACTAAACAAAAAGGTTTGCTATGCACACATACATATATTTATAGTGTATATTTATTCAGGGTGTGATGGATAAATCATCACTTTTCACTTCGCGCATGCGCGTTGTATCTTTTTGATTTCGCCTACTGCACAGTATAGTAGGGTCAGTTGGGTACCGTCTATGATAAAAAGTGCACCAAGACGCAGTTCTTTCTGCCCGAAATTTTGAAACGGTATGCTATACTGTGTAGCATTTGTCCCAAGAAGCTCCAATAGGAACATTTCAGGGTGTTTGGGTGTCACTCTGGGGACAGTGAAAAAGATTAAAAAAAGAAAAGAGGTGGATGAGTCTAACGGTGATTGTAAATGCACGGAAGCTCAGAAAATCCACTCTGATCGTTTTGATAAAAGAAGAATTTTCGTGTTTGTCTATATTTTAGAGTTGAAGTAGTATTTACAGTATTTACATATTTCGGACTATTGTCCTCATCTTTGTTGCCATTTATACGACGTTTCGTCTGCTGTACGCTCCGGCCTTCTTCGGGTGCTAGGAATTTCGAATCGAACACTTTGTTACAATCACTGGGGTATATGAACTCCATTCTTTGTTTAGTAGTGCCTCTTCTGGTAGTCATTTTCTATAAAAATCTTTTAAGCCGACCAAGCATAGAGATGAACACAATATGGGGACCAGTAATACGGAGTGCCAGACAAAATCATTTGTGCAATATGAGCTCTGGTAAAAATATATTAGAGAAAACCATTAACATAAACAAATACTAGAAAAACCATTAACATAAACAAATTGCATTATGAACTCTGATAAAAAAAGGGATACTAGACATTCGATTTATAAGTTCCAAAAATTCAGTTGTTCTTGTACTTAAGGGCACATGGATATAAGTGTTAGTTAGTTCCGGTGACTTGACCAAAAGAGTTGTGAGTTCAATGCCAGTGGTGAGCACTATCTATCTATCTATCTATCTATCTATCTATCTATCTATCTATCTATGTTCACATGTATCTATCTATTTATCTATCTATCTATGTTCAGATCTATTTATCTATCTACCTATCTATCTATGTTCACATCTATCTATCTATCTATCTATCTATCTATCTATCTATCTATGTTCACATCTATCTATCTATCTATCTATCTATTTTTGACATCTATCTATCTATGTTCACATCTATCTATGTTGACATAGATAGACAGATGTGAACATAGATAAATAAATATATAGATAGATAGATGTGAACATAGATAGATAGATAGATAGATAGATAGATGTGAACATAGATGTCAACATAGATAGATAGATAGATAGATAGATAGATAGATAGATAGATAGATGTGAACATAGATGTCAACATAGATAGATAGATAGATAGATGTGAACATAGATGTGAAGATAGATAGATAGATAGATAGATAGATAGATGGGAACATAGATAGATAGATAGATAGATAGATAGATAGATAGATAGATAGATAGATAGATGTGAACATAGATAGTGAGATAGATAGATAGATAGATAGATAGATAGATAGATGTGAAGATAAATAGATAGATGTGAAGATAGATAGGTAGATGTGAATAGATAGATAGATAGATTGATAGATAGATAACAACAGACTTACATAGCCAAAAAGAACATAGAAAACCGATAGATGGATGTCAACATAGATAGATAGATAGATAGATAGATGTGAAGATAGATAGTTCTATCTATCTATCTATCTATCTATCTATCTATCTATCTATCTATCTATCTCATCTATCTTATCTATCTATCTATTTATCTATCTATGTTGACATCTATCTATCTATCTATGTTCACATCTATCTATCTATCTATCTATGTTCACATCTATCTATCTATCTATGTTGACATCTATCTATGTTGACATCTATCTATCTATCTATCTATCTATCTATCTATCTATCTATCTTCACATCTATCTATCTATCTGTCTATGTTCACATCTATCTATCTGTCTTCACATCTATCTATCTGTCTATGTTCACATCTATCTATCTGTCTTCACATCTATCTATCTGTCTATGTTCACATCTATCTATCTATCTATCTATCTATCTATCTATGTTCACATCTATCTATCTATCTCTCTATCTATCTATCTATGTTCACATCTATGTTCACATCTATCTATCTATCTATCTATCTATCTATCTATCTATCTATCTATGTTCACATCTATCTATATATCTATCTATGTTCACATCTATCTATCTATCTATCGATCTATGTTCACATCTATCTATCTATATATATATCTATCTATGTTCACATCTATCTATATATTTATTTATCTATGTTCACATCTATCTATCTATCTATGTTCACATCTGTCTATGTTCACATCTCTCTATCTATCTATCTATCTATCTATCTATCTATCTATGTTCACATCTATCCATCTATCTATCTATGTTTACATCTATCTATCTATGTTCACATCTATCTATCTATATATGTATCTATCTATGTTCACATCTATCTATGTTCACATCTATCTATGTTCACATCTATCTATCTATCTATGTTCACATCTATCTATCTATCTATGTTCACATCTATCTATGTTCACAGCTATCTATCTATCTATGTTCACATCTATGTTCACAGCTATCTATCTATCTATCTATCTATCTATGTTCACAGCTATCTATCTATCTATCTATCTATCTATCTATCTATCTATCTATCAGTATGCACATATCCATCTATTTATCACCTCCGCGTGGTGTAATGGTTAGCAAACTTGTCTCGTTAGAACCAGTTACAACGAAGTAGTGAGTTCGATCCTCACTGAGTGCCCCATACTTTTGGCCTTGTGCTACATCTAAGCGGCACTTAGTAAATCAACTATCAATATCCGTCCCTTCATATATAAACTACTAAGCAAGCTCATATACCCCAGTGATTGTAATAAAGGGTTCGATTCGAAACTCCTGAAGAACGGCCGAAACGTCGTATAAATTAATAGCAACAAAGATGAGGGCAATAGTCCGAATAATGTCAATACTGTAAAGCATTCTCGTGTTTGTTGGTTATGGCATCAGACTCAACACGCAGGCAGGTCTACATCAAGAGTCTTGACGAGGTACGACTGGCAGGGTCAGCATTAACTTATATTTTACGTACCTTTTGTAAAAGTACCTGTTAAAATGAGATAGTGAGTTATTTTCATTTTTACGAAAATTTACACACACACAAACACACACACACACACATACACACACACACACACACGGATATATCTATATAACCGAGTATGTATTTGTATGTACGTAAAAGTGTGTGTATGAGTATATATGTGTGCGCGCGTCCAGGCGCGTTGTCTAAATACCCAGGACCGAAAGGGGTGGAGGAACCGTGTTTATGACAGAAAGAGAGACAAAGAAAGCGTGAGTTTAGGAGAGATAGAGAGAAATAGAGAGAGAGAGAGAGAGAGAGAGAGAGAGAGAGAGAGAGAGAGAGGAGAGAGTCAGTCAGTTAAGTGCCATACGTGATACACGCTTGATCGATCATGTCTCTTTCAAGACATGACTGCCTAGGCAGATAATTTTTCCGCAGTAGGTTGCCATTACTTTCTGAGGTAGCCTGGTTGCTAACCAGGGCTACAGAACCCAATATGTCCTGCTATTTAACCCGTAGCTGGAGAGAGAAGCAACGGGTTAATACCTTTCCCATTGGGATTTGCGCGTAAGTGAATGCAACGAATTCAACTGGAATTCGAACTCGACTCACCGATATCTATTGAACACCAACGCACATCCGCATAGAGTGAGACACACACAAAAGCATGTATTTGTGTGTGTGTGTGTGTGTGTGTGTATGTAAGATATGTATATAGAGAGAGTTTGTGAGAAAAAGCAGGAAGACAAATTGTGAGAGAGAATTAGTGTATCTGCGTGTGATTTTGTGAAAGAGAGAAAGAGAAAAACAGAGATATACACACAAAGCGTGTGTTTGTGAGAGGGAGAGGGAGTTTGTTAGAAAGATCAAGAGAGAAATAGTATGCCTGTGTGTGTTCTTGTGAAAGTAAGAGAGAAAGAGAGGGAGAGAGAGAGAGAGAGGAGAGAGCGAGAGAGAGAGTGTGTGTGTTACACACACAAAGCGTGTGTTGGTGTGAGACAGAATGAATTGGTAAAAAAGCGAGAGAAAAAATTGTGAGAGAAATTGCGCTGTTGTGTGTGTGTGTGTGTGTGTGTGTGTGTGTGTGTGTGTGTGTGTGTGTGTGTGTGTGTATTAGAGAGAGAGAAAGAGAAAGCTAATAGAAATGGGTGGGGATAGTGGGGTAGAGGCTGACTGCCAGAAGTTTTCAGTCACTGGTCGTTCATATATATATATATATATATATATATATATATATATATATATATTAATACCATGGTAATTTTATAGACGACGTTGGTTGAGGAGGTCGATGGGTGTGTATTTTTAAAAAATTTTTAAAATAAGTCTTGAAAGGTTCATTCTGACCTAAGACACACTCACACAAAGCAAAAAAAAAAAAAAAAGAAAAATAATACAAGGAAAAGCACTTGGTCAGATGAGATGGGGTGGTATTTAGAAAATATCAAGGTTTAAGTGATTTTAAAAATTTAAAAAGAAAAAGAAAAACGAAAGCCGCCTTTTGCAACCACACACACACACACACACAAGTGTGTTGTGTGTTTTTGTTTGTGTGTTTCTGTATTAGATGTTCAGTCAAACGTATATCAAATAGAAAAATATTGCCTATTATTGTAAATAAATATTTCGTATTTTAAAATATTTTTATTTAATTTGGGAAAATATTTGAATATTTTCACAATTCGTCTATTTTATATTCAACAAAAAATATATCTATCTCAGTCGGTTTTCTATGTTCTTTTTAGCTATGTAAGTCTGTTGTTATCTATCTATCTATCTATCTATCTATCTATCTATCTATCGCAGTCTGTTCCTATTTTTATAGTTTTAAGATCTTCAAAGATAAATTTACAATCTGCAGGGACTGCTATCTCATTAAGAAAGCACATACTGTTTTGCGTGGTCTTTGATCCCCGATGTCTGGGCGATTTGCTTTGATTATCCTGTCTGTGTGTATCGCAAAATCCCATAAACTTCTTACAAGTCTTATCTCCGGAACCGGGTCTGGGTGTTGATTTTCTAAGCGCTTAGATGTGGCACAAGGCCGAAGGTACAGGGGTTCTCAGTGAGGATTGAATTCACTACTCATTTGCAACAGGTTCTAGCGAGATAGGCTTGCCAACGATTACACCTCGTCAAAGTGCCGAAAGCGGGTCTGGTTGATCTTCATACGAGTTTCCTGCAGTTTCCATCCCGTAAAAGTGGCATATTTTCCCAGTCGTTGGTCCACATCTATCTATCTATCTATCTATCTATCTATCTATCTATCTATCTATCTATCACAACTATCTATCTATGTTCACAACTATCTATCTATGTTCACATCTATCTATCTATGTTCACATCTATCTATCTATGTTCACATCTATCTATCTATGTTCACATCTATCTATCTATCTATCTATCTATCTATCTATCTATCTATCTATCTATCTATCTATCTATCTATGTTCACAACTATCTATCTGTCTATGTTCACAACTACCTATCTATCTATCTGTCTATGTTCACAACTATCTATCTATCTGTCTATGTTCACAACTATCTATCTATCTGTCTATGTTCACAACTATCTATCTGTCGATGTTCACAACTATCTATCTGTCTATCTGTCTATGTTCACAACTATCTATCTATCTATCTATCTATCTATCTATGTTCACATCTATCTATCTATCTATCTATCTATCTATATTCACATCTATCTATCTATCTATATTCACATCTATCTATCTATCTATCTATGTTCACAACTATCTATCTATCTATGTTCACAACTAACTATCTATCTATGTTCACAACTAACTATCTATCTATGTTCACAACTAACTATCTATCTATGTTCACAACTAACTATCTATCTATGTTCACAACTAACTATCTATCTATCTATCTATCTATGTTCACAACTATTTATCTATCTATCTGTCTATGTTCACAACTCTCTGTGTTCACAACTCTCTATCTATGTTCACAACTATCTGTCTGTGTTCACAACTATCTATCTATGTTCACAACTATCTATCTATGTTCACAACTATCTATCTATGTTCACAACTATCTATCAATCTATGTTCACATCTATCTATCTATCTATCTATCTTATCTATCTATCTATCTATCTATCTATCTATCTATCTATCTATCTATCTATCTATCTAACTATCTACATATCTATCTATCTATCTATCTATCTATCTATCTATCTACATATCTATCTAACTATCTATGTTCACATCTATCTATCTATCTATGTTCACATCTATCTATCTATCTATGTTCACATCTATCTATCTATCTATGTTCACATCTATCTATCTATCTATGTTACATCTATCTACATCTATCTATCTATCTATCTATCTATCTATCTATCTATCTATCTATCTCGTTTCACATTAAATTATCTATCTATCTAAGACTGTTCATATCTATCTGTGTCTGTTCACACCTATCTAAGTCTGTTTTTATCCATCTTCAATTTACAACCTTTTTTCAATCTATCATTTATCTGTTAGATACCCTCATAATATTTTGCTCCAACAGACAGGTGACTGGTGATTTCGGATCTTGTCGACATGAGCTTGTTTCTTATGGGCAGAGTATTGACCATGGAGAACACTTATAATAATAAATAATAATAATAATAATAATAATAATAATAATAATAATAATACTGAAGTTAGTCTCGAGAATATTGCAAATCTTTGGAATTTTACCTAATACCCATTTTTCTCGAAGTTGTGTCGTCAAGAGTCATGTTGTCTGGCAATGAAATTGAATAAACTAGAAAAGTTAGATTCATGCCTTCATAATAATCATGATTTAGTGATATAAGGATTAATAATTGACCCATAACTGGGGTACTCGCGTGTAATTCAACATGACGGACACAACTGGAATTGGAACTCAGTTCTCCGAGTAACGATTCTGAGCCATTATCCACTACACCAACCGCACATACAAAATTACAGCACATGGGGTTTCAAAGCGGTCACCCATCTAGGCGCTGACCAGAATCGACGTTGCTTAACTTCGAGGATCGTCCGGAAACCGGTATTTGAACATGATATGGCCGTAAGCAGCTTTCACCGAAATTTCGATTTAGACACAATATCGCACATGTCAGAAAACACACACACACACACACACACACACACACACACACACACACACACACACACACACACACACACACACACACACAGTTTTTTAAAACTAAAAATCAAATTAAAGTCAAAATGGCCATAAATTTTTTTTTAGCTGGTAAGGATCTCTTTTTTTAAAAATAATAACGATTTAGTGATGCAATGCTTATTAATTAACCCGTAGCTGGGGGGTGAAGTGGTGTATTGAGACCATTTCCGATGGTATTTACATGTAACGGAATGTTATTTTCTGATACCGCGCATGATGGATACAAAAATCGCGACGCCTTCTTCCAGATCCATAACGCGGAAAGTATCTCACAGTAATTGATGCTGTTGCGTAAGGAGTTCGATCCTTACTCGAAGCCAGCACAATTATTCCATTCAGATCTCAGGCGATATGGAATATGTCATTATTCTTAAATAATAGTTTTTTATTGTTTTTATTTTAAAGTTTCCATGGATGAAATAAAAATATCTTTTGCCAATACGTCAAATCCATTTTAAGGATTGTTACAATTAATATAACAATTAATATAGAGACAATTGGAATAATTTCCAATGTATATTTAAAATAAAAATAGCTTCTAGTCCATTTTTTCTAGGAAAAAGCATTGGTCAATGCATTTTAATTATAAAAATCATTTACTGTGCATTTTCATAGTAAAAATCATTTCCAATGCATTTTCATAATAAAAATCATTTCCAATGCATTTTCATAGTAAAAATCATTTCCAATGCATTTTCATAATAAAAATCATTTCCAATGCATTTTCATCGTAAAAATCATTTCCAATGCATTTTCATAATAAAAAATCATTTCCAATGCATTTTCATAGTAAAAATCATTTCCAATGCATTTTCATAATAAAAATCATTTCCAATGCATTTTCATCGTAAAAATCATTTCCAATGCATTTTCATAATAAAAAATCATTTCCAATGCATTTTCATAGTAAAAATCATTTCCAATGCATTTTCATAATAAAAAATCATTTCCAATGCATTTTCATAGTAAAAATCATTTCCAATGCATTTTCATAATAAAAATCATTTCCAATGCATTTTCATCGTAAAAATCATTTCCAATGCATTTTCATAATAAAAAATCATTTCCAATGCATTTTCATAGTAAAAAATCATTTTCAATGCATTTTCATAATAAAAAATCATTTCCAATGCATTTTCATAGTAAAAATCATTTTCAATGCATTTTCATAGTAAAAATCATTTTCAATGCATTTTCATAATAAAAAATCATTTCCAATGCATTTTCATAGTAAAAATCATTTTCAATGATTTTCATAATAAAAATCATTTCCAAGCATTTTCAAAAATAATAAAAAATCATTTTCAATGCATTTTCATAGTAAAAATCATTTTCAATGCATTTTCATAATAAAAAATCATTTCCAATGCATTTTCATAGTAAAAATCATTTTCAATGCATTTTCAAATAAAAAATCATTTCCAATGCAAAAATTTTCATTTAGTAAAAATCAATTTTCAATTTTCATTTTAATAAAAAGTAAAAATCATTTTCAATGCATTTTCATAATAAAAAATCATTTCCAATGCATTTTCATAGTAAAAATCATTTCCAATGCATTTTCATAATCATTTAATGCAAAAATTTTCATTTAATAAAAATCAATTTCCAATGCATTTTCATAATAAAAATCATTTCCAATGCATTTTCATAGTTTTAAAAATCATTTCCAATGAAAAATTTTCATTTCGAAAAATCATTTCCAATGCATTTTCATAATAAAAAATCATTTCCAATGCGTTTTCATAATAAAAAATCATTTCCAATGCATTTTCATAATAAAAAATCATTTCCAATGCTTTTCAAAAATAATAAAAAATCATTTCCAATGCATTTTCATAGTAAAAATCATTTCCAATGCATTTTCATAGCATTTCCAATGCAATTTTAAAAATAATAAAAATCATTTCCAATGCATTTTCATAATAAAAATCATTTCCAATGCATTTTCATAATAAAAATTATTTCCAATGCATTTTCATAATAAAAATCATTTCCAATGCATTTTCATAATAAAAATCATTTCCAATGCATTTTCATAATAAAAATCATTTCCAATGCATTTTCATAATAAAAATCATTTCCAATGCATTTTCATAATAAAAATCATTTCCAATGCATTTTTATAATAAAAATCATTTCCAATGCATTTTCATCGTAAAATCATTTCCAATGCATTTCATAGTAAAAATCATTTCCAATGCATTTCATAGTAAAAATCATTTCCAATGCATTTCATAGTAAAACTCATTTCCAATGCATTTCATAGTAAAAATCATTTTCAATGAATTTTCATAATTAAAATCATTTTCAATGCATTTTCATAATTAAAATCATTTCCAATGCATTTTCATAATTAAAACCATTTCCAATGCATTTTCATAATAGAAATAATTTTTATATCCATTTTCATAGTAAAACTCATTTTCAATGCATTTCATAGTAAAAATCATTTCCAATGCATTTCATTGTAAAAATCATTTTCAATGAATTTTCATTGTAAAAATCATTGGAAAATGCGATTTTTGTAATGAAAACAGTACCAAATTTCCGCAGTGTATAACTCATTCGATAATTTTTTTCATAATGTTTTTCATGCATATATGTAATGTATATATGTGTGTCTGTGTTGTGAGTGGTTGACTTGGATCGACCAGTATAAGCAAACTCACGTATAGAGTCACACAATTGATTGCATTGAGTTAGAAAAAGAGATTGGAATAATATATTCCCCTTTCACTCGGTATGGACCACACCTACCTAGAGCTAAGCAATAAAATCAAACTTGAAGAAAAGAAAAGGATTTCGTTTTTTTCCTAACCCCAAAGGAATCAGATAATTATAAGTTTATATTGTTCTGTTTGGAAATTTTAATTTAATTAAATAAATTCAATTATCATTTGAAAGAATTTAAAAAAAAAATAAAGCGTATAAGCAAGCACCTGTGTATCTCTACAGGATAATCATTCCAGGCGTAGGCGAGCAGACAGACGGGGGTGATCAGGCACAGACAGACGGAAACGAGCCGACACGGACAGAGGGGAACAGACCCACAGAAAGACGGATACAAATAGACACAGACAGCCAGAAACTGAACACAGACAGACTGAAGCGAGCAGACACAGACAGAGAGAGGGAGGCGGGCAGACACAGACAGGCACACACGCAGAGACGGGCTGATACACAGAGAAGCAAGAAGGCACAGACAGGCAGGGGCGAGTAGACACAGACAGACAGACAGACAGACAGACAGACAGACAGACAGAGATAGATTCACACACAGAGGCGGGCTGGCACAGGCAGAACCAAGCACACACACACACACACACACACACAGAGAGAGAGAGAGAGAGAGAGAGAGAGAGAACCATATGAACAGACATATTTCTCTGGCTAGAAATAAAACCCTGAAATTTAGTCATATTTAGGGAACCGTATCAAACACCTTTAGCACACCTTTGCGCACGTATATATATATATAAAAACTACTAAAAAGTTGTAAGTTTAAAAATGTATTAAAAATGTATTTAAAAATACATTTTTAAACTTACAACTTTTTAGTAATTGTTCTTTTACATATTAAGACAGTATACGTGGATCATCATCATCATGCTATATATATATATATATATATACGTCTTTTAACTTAAATATGGATACATGCTCACTTTACGTTAAATATTACATATTTAGGTACTCCATTAATTTTCGATACCTTGGTTCAAAATAATTTTTTATAAGTGAAGAAGCTTTCTTGAAACTTTCATTTTATCTTTAATTGAAAGCTAAATGATTAAATTTACTATTTCCATTAAGTAAAATACTCTGGTATATTTCAAATAGAAATTATATTGATCTGAATACATCTTTTTTCCCAAAATAGCAGATTAGCACCCCTTTTTTGCCGCCTTTCATCGTAATGTAATTTTTTTTCAGCATAATTATTCTTATCCTTCATGTGCTGTATTCTTTCAGGACGTAGGCGATCATGGACCTCCACTTAACACCGTCTCTTGTCGCTCTCAAGATTTATCTTTGTTTCTTTCCCAAACCCCGCCCCGCCATCCATTTGCTCAAGCCTATCAAGTATGTCTCACGCTGATTTCCCCTGTCTCTCTTTCATTCTATCCGTCCTGTGAGTATTCAATTCTCAAGGCTCTCCTTCCTCATTACGTGTCCTAGGAACCTTAGCTGATGTTAAGTATGATTTTTCTTCTCATTTGCATCCTCTCTAACACCTCATCGTTGCACAAGGGCGCAATCCATGGTATCCTCAGCAGCCTTCTGTATAACCAAATTTCTCCTGTCTCAAGCTTCTCCTTCATCCTTGATGAGATCGCACAACATTCACTTCCATACAGAAGAACAGATAGCACATAGCAATCGAGCACTCTTTTCTTTGTTTCTAATGATATTTTCCTTTCTCTCTAATTGGAGTAGATAGACTGAACTATCGCCCGGTTCACACTCCACCCACGTCTATTGAACAGGTGTAGAGGCTCATCCCTTGTTCCCTGTTTAGGATGTGGTTTCCGGCTCTCTTTTCCAATCTTTTCACTCTTACGTAGCCCCCTGCACACCAGTGGCCTTACCGCCTTGCCCGGGGTGATATGATTAAAATATATATATATATCTATATAAAGAATAAATCTAAGTAAGAGCCAACAGACCTACCTAGGTTTTACCCTACGGCTCGTAGATTTATTCTTTCTTTGTTGCTCTACTATTGTATTGAGCGCTTTAGTGTAAGTGATTTGTATTAAACGTTTCTGTTTCTAATTAGTACATATAGTTTTCACTTAACAACATCACTATAGACTCCGAAACGGCTGAACCGATTTTCTTGAAAATTTACATAGTTGAACTATAAGCGTTTGCGAGTGTTCTTAGATAGTTTTCGTGTCGAGGTACCCCCGATAAATATCGAAAATCGATAATCGAAAAAATCGGGTTATAGAAGGAGTGGTCCGATTTTAATCAAACTTGACACACTCATAGACAAAGACATAAAAAACGATATTCAGAAGTTTGAAGGTTGCAGTTCTTACAATAGTGCAGAAAATCGATAATATATACACACACACACACACACACACACACACACATATATATATATATATATATATATATATATATATATATAAAATACAGACATACAGGCAGATAAACAGACACACACAAACATCTTGCTATAAAAGGCAAGATGTTTGTGTGTGTCTGTTTATCTGCCTGTATGTCTGTATTTTTTCAGCCCTTTTATTTTAGTTTTTGCTTCGGGTTTGGCTCTAAGTAGGTATAATTGTAGTTCTTAGTTTCAGCCATGGTACCATTTCCTCAGAGAACTTATTTAGCCTTTAAAATTCAGTTTACGACGAAAAAACTTCTTTGATATCGATAGCAGGAAATCAAAATTTGACTTACATCCATTCATTTTTCTTTCAGTCTACGGTTTCGCTTTAACTGGAAACAGCTATTGCTTTTTAGTCTTTCGTCCAAACGTCCAAAGAGTTTGAGCCCCTGGACCATGGATTACTTTTAAAGCTTTCATTACACCCGAGCAACGCCGGGCTATACTGCTAGTTATAATTAAAATTTAAAAAAATGTAAACAATTCTCGTAAAACTTCATTATTCATCGAAAAATGTTTTTCCCAAAGACAATAGTGTCCTTAATAAATGTTATTTATAAAAACAGTTAAAAACGTATCTGATTAAATAAGGCCAGAGTTTTATTGCATTTTTTATTTTACGATTCAGAGCAGATTTTCGCGAAATGAGTCATAGTTTGAAAAAAATATTATATTATCCAAGGACTCATTCTTTTAACTAAAAAAACAAAATTTCAGATGAAAATTTAATTTCTCATCAAAGTTGAAGGAGTGACTTGAAGCAACCGAAATCTGGGTCTACAGAAGGATGCTGAGGATAACATAGACAGAACATGCAAGCAACGATAAGGTTTTTAAGAGGATAGAAACGAAAAGGAAACTAATACTTCGCATCAGGAAAAAACAGATAAATTCCCTGGGACATGTAATGAAGAAGGCGGGCTTGGAGAATCTGATACTCACTGGTCCGATAGAGGGAAAGAGAGAGAGAGAGAGAGAGAGAGGGGAAAACATACTTGACTGTCTTGAGCAAGTGAATGGCAGGGCGGGTTTTGGGTGGGATAACAGAAGAAAGCGTGCGAAGAGCCAATAGGGATAGGTAGATATGGAAGCTCCAGATCTCCTACGTCCTGAAGAGACACGCACAGAGAAGTAGAATAAAAGGGGGTAACCTATGTAAAAATATTTTTACCAAAATTTTCTAAAAAGAAAAAATTCAGTGTTAATTTCATTCATTTGTGAATAATTTCTGAAAGTTTCATTAAAATCCAACAATTATTTGATTTTTGAAAAAATTCCAAATCAATGTGTTTTTCACAAAAAAAAAAAAGGTACTAAAACATTCAGTCAGTTAAGTGCCATGCCTGATACACGCTTGGGCGATCATGTCTCGAAAGAGACATGACTGACTGGGCAGAAGATTATCCCGCAGTAGTTTGCCATTACTTTCTGCCGTAGACTGGTCGCCAGCCAAGTTACTTAATCCATAACTGGAGGGAAAAACGGATTAATACCTTTCTCAAGGGTATTTGCGCGTAAGTGAATGCAATGAATTCAACTGGAATTCGAACTCGGCTCCCCGATTTCTCGTTCTGAGCCGATATCCACTGCACTACAACGCACATACTGACCACTAATCAAAAGTTCGAACATGCTAAAAAGAATTAAAAAAAATAATAATAAAATAATAAAATAAATTGAGCTTTCCTTTAATAATAATATAGATTTTTTTTTATCATGCTATGCTGGTTTTTAGTGAAAAAGTGGAAGTAAGTACAGATCTTGAATAACACGCACTTGTTTTTTAAGAAGAAATATGCATATACACAACAAAAAAGAAGGATAGGAAAAAAAAGTGTAACATTAATTAAGAGTCCTGAAATTCTTACGTGGTATCTGTTCTTCTGTATGGCGAATGTTGGACAATTTCCCCAAAGAAGAAACTTGAAGCTATTGAAACAAAGAAAAGAGTACAGAACTGTTACGTAATATCTGTCCTTCTATATAGCAGTGAATTCTGGACAATTTTCTCAAAGAGACTTGAAGCAACAGATATGTGGTTCTACAGAAGGATACTGAGGAGACCACGGACAAAACTTGTGAGCAACGACGAGGTTTTGGAGAGAACAGAAACAAAAAGAGAAATTATAGTAGTGTAATACCAGACGACCCAAGCAATTTCATAGCACTGCCTAAGAAGCCAGGTGCAAACGAGTGCAAACTCCCTCGAATAATCAGTTTAATGAGTCATATTACAAAACTGTTCGTCCGAATCCTAATGAATAAACCGAGAAGCAGAATCAAGCCAGAAATAGGACAAGAACAGTGCAAGTTCGTCAAAGACACAGGAACAAGGAACGCCATATTTATGATTAGGATGCTCTATGACAGGGCAATACAGATGAAGAAGAACTTGTACATTTTTTATCGATTATGCAAAGGCGTTCGACAAAATACGACACAACGAATTGGTTGAGATGCTCAGCAGCCTCGACATATTTGGGAAAGACATAAGAGTAATCAAGAATCTCCACTGGCAGCAAACCGCCTGCATACGGAATAGAAAACGAATGCAGCAGTTATACAAAGATAGAAAGGGGCGTAAGACAAGGGTGTGTCTTTTCACCGGATCTATTCAACTTGAATAGCGAGACTATTCTGAAGATTTTAGAGGATATGCCAGTACTTGTCATCGGAGGCCACAATTTGAACAACATAAGGTACGCAGATGATACAGTGCTGATAACAGACAAGGAAAGGAAACTACAAGACCCCCTACAGAAGGTAGCTGAAGAGAGGGACAAGAATGGACTACAAATAAACTGCAAGAAAACCGAATGCATGGTTATCAGAAAAAAGAGCAGCCGAAAATTCCAAATACAGGTGGGGGATATTAAAATTAAGCAGGTACAAAAATTTAAATACTCACAGCAGGTACAAACATTTAAATACTCACAGCAGGTACTACAAAAATTTAAATACTCACAGCAGGTACTACAAAAATTTAAACACTCACAGCAGGTACTACAAAAATTTAAATACTGACAGTAGGTACAAACATTTAAATACTCACAAGCGTAAGGAGCGGATAAAATGCTCCTTCTATCTACACAGGCTAGGCTGGTGGATTTTTATAAACACAGCCTCAAGGACTCGGAGATGGTAAGTGTCTTTTTTCCTTTTTATACTCTTGTGGAACTTACTATTTCGCCCCCTCTTTTGAATTTTAATTGTTTGTAATTAATTTTTTTATTTATTTAATCGCGTTCTAACATTCCCCACCCCTCAATCGTTATATTAATTATGTCTTTGATTTTCTAATTTGCCAACGTATACCTTTGAAAAAGTGTTGGTTGAAAGGTACCTAACGTATAATATGACGTCCATTTTGTTTAAGTCTATGTTTTGTTTCTGTGGGTACAAATCTCTTTATATATACATATATATCCTATTGGATAAAAGCGTTGTTTGGATCCAGTAACTTGACCCAAAGATTTATGAGTTCAATACCTGGCTACAGCAGAGATGTAGACAAAGATTTTCTTATTCAAAGAACGATAAATGATACTGCGGTATTTGGAAGACGCATGGCACATGGAACTAGAACAATCTACCCCAGAGCCCAGAGAGCAAAATTAAGATTTCAGTTTGAAATTTCAGTCACCTGAAGAATATATATATATATATATATATATATATATATATATATATATAATGTATTTGTTTGAACATTATTTTTAATAGAATCTCTGTTTGAGTAGATATTCTGTTTATATATATATATATATATATATATATATATATATATATATATATATATATATATATATATATATATTCTACCGGCCTGAGTATTTTTGATTTTGCTTGGAATATCTGTGTCATTCGGCAAGATTCGAACGCGCGATAACATGGAGAAAGCCATCAATTGATCGGATGCGTCTTAAATGCTCGACCCTGAAGCATTTCATCGTCGACAGATCCAAATTAAGCCTTATAAAAACAAATTCACGATTTCTTGTATATACCCATCCCTGGTCTGGAAGTGTATCGTAATGTAAACAAATGTAAACAAAGTTCCAGAGATTAACAAAATGGAATAATAACACACACACACACACACACACACACACACACACACACACACACACACACACACACACACACATTCCAACATTAAGGTAATTAATGAAATAATAACAACACACACACACACACACACACACACACACACACACACACACACTTCCGGTAATTAATGAAATGGAATAACAACACACACACACACACACACACACACACACACACACACACACACACACACACATATATATATATATATATATATATGAGTATAAAATATCAAATACCGTTCATTTTGAGCTGATGCTAATAAAATAGTGCTTTATGTTTAATAACAGTGCTAAAATTCTTATTAATAATAAATATATAATTTTCTTCACCGGTAACACAACTCTGAGTTTCATGCACGATGCCACCATCAAGTGCGGATTGAAAACTTTTCATTCGTTACCTGACGATTGAAATGCTTTTCAATCAACACCTGACAAATGCATCGTGCATGAACTTGTGCTACCAGTGAATAATATATATATATATATATTCTATTAAATATAAGAGACAATGAATGTCTATTATGTTTGATCATGAGCCGTTCTAAACGTCGTATTTTTGCTTTAATTTCAGTTGAAAATAAAGACAAAAATTCTCCAACATTTGGATAATTATTTATTGGTTTTCTTCTAAGCTTTCGGCTCACATGAGCCATCTTCAGAGAGGTAGTTTAAACTGAAATATAGTTACCAAAAATAATAAACTATTGCCGTTGCCAAGCGGAGTTTTATGTCAACACAAAATAAAATCGTCGGTGATGGTGGATTTTATAATATTTCAGTTTGAACGACCTCTCTGAAGATGGCTCATGTGAGCCGAAAGCTTAGAAGAAAACCAATAAATAATTATCCAAATGTTGGAGAATTTTTGTCTTTATTTTCAACTGAAATTAAAGCAAAAATACGACGTTTAGAACGGCTCATGATTAAACATCATAGACATTCATTGTCTCTTATATTTAATAGAATATGTTTAGAAAATTACTTGCTGCCTCGATATACTAAATATATATATATATATATATATATATATATATATATATATATATATATGTGTGTGTGTGGGTTGGGTTGGGTGATCCATTGGGAATAACGCAAGTAACAAAGATTCGAAATATTATTCTAAAAGAGCAGCAACAAAATCTAGAATGTCTTTGAGAATGAAAAAATTCTTCAAGAAATTCAAATGGATGCCCTGGCCAAAAAGCGATGATGATTACTGTATAAAAAGAGGAAATATATCAGGAAGTGGACTTCTCTTTTCTAACTATACATTGGGACAGATCTGTCTCAGAACTCTGGCATTGCGCTCAATTTGAAAGTTCTAATTTGATATGGTAAATAAAGACACAAAAACTTTTACCAATTTCTCACTTTTTAAACAATTCTTTTTTTTAGGAGACGTGTTTAAAAGTTTAAGTTTAAGTTCCAAATCGTAGCGTTGCAATTTTATTCCGGTGGTCAGTGAAAGCCTTATAGCACAGCCTTATCACATTCATAATCTAATGAAGCTTACAAATTGTATATAGACAAGATGTATAGCATAAGGATATTATTACTAAAGCAGTGTGTCATCAAATAAGACCTTTATGACTTACTGAAGCTTTACAAATTGTCTATGAACGAGGTGCACAGTACAAGCCCATTATTAGTAAATCATTTTGCCATCAAATAAGACTTTCATTTATTTCGG
>JBBBDQ010001839.1:30000-40000 GCA_037127315.1 Ascarosepion bandense | reverse complement strand
GGAAAGAGATTACTGATGAGAGTGGGGAAGACGAGGAGGAATATTATGAGTGAGAGGTTGCAGGGGGTGTCAGGAAGAGAGTAGGAGAGGGAAGAGAGTACTGATGAGAGTGGAGTGGATGTAGAAAAGCATGAGAGAGAGGATGTAAGCTAGTGAGACAGGAGATGACTATTGACTTTACATTTAAATTCTTGGAGATTGTAACTGTCAGGAAAGCAAGTATGCGGAACAGAATTCCACAGGCGGGTAGTGCGAGAAAAGTAACTGATGGAGTAGAATTTGCGTTTACAATTTATTGGTTTTACAGTAAAAGGGTGGGACCTAATTGCTCATCTTGTGGCTCGAGGAAATTCATATATAGGGGGCACCAGTGAACTAAGTTCATCGGAGCAGAAGCCGTGAAAGTATTTGTAGAAGAGACACAGGGAAGCCACACTGTGTCGGTGAGAGAGCGACTGTATCGTAGCAGCCAAGTCGGGATCGATCACATTACAGATTCTCCGTTGGCTTCGGTCAAGGACACCTAAGTGGATAGCAGGAGCACCAGGCCATATATATTCCTAGTGACTTTTAGCTTGCTTTCTACTATTATCCCACCAAACCCCGCTCTGCTATTCACTTGCTCAAGCTCATCATGTATGTTACGCGCTGCTGTCCCCTGTCTCTCTTTCCCGTTATCTGACCTATCAGTATCAGATTCTCCGAGCCTACCTTCCTCATTATATGACGCATTAACTTTAGTTGCCTTTTCCTGAAGTTAAGTATTAGTTTTCTTTTCGTTTCCATCCTCTCCAAAACCTTATCATTGCTCCCTTGCTCTGTTGATGGTATCTGCAGCATCCTTCTGTATAATCACAAATATGTTGCTTCAGGTCTCTCCTTCATATTTGATGGGTTTGTCCAACATTCACTGCCATATTGAAGAACCGACATCACATAACAATCCAGTGCTCTCTTTTTTGTTTCCAGCGAAATATTCCTGTCTCCCAATACCTTTTTTAGCTTCTGGAATGCATCCTTGTCCATTCCGATCCACCTTCGGATCTGACAGTATTTCTGATTTATATATATATATATATATATATATATATATATATATATATATATATAATCAGAAATAGCAGTTATTCCAACGAGAGAAATTGATATATAAGAAAAAAGTGCAAGAAGCCATGAACATGTTGTTTAAAGTGTAGATTTATTTTTATTAATATTCCTTGTCTTTTGTATGATATATTAAGTGTCCATCACGGTATTTCTGCCGCTACAGGTGTTTTGAGTCTAAAGTTGACTCTCTTCAAGCAAATAAACTTGTGACTTTACATACTGAGATCCGTTTGTCTTTTTGACAAAAATACTGTGAATATATAGATATCTGATGAAAGTACTGCCTCTCTCTCTCTCTCTCTACACACATATATATATATATATATATATATATATATATATATCTGTGTATCTATATCTATAAATAAAAAAATTATCAAAATTTTGGAGAATTTTTGTCTTTATTTTCAACTGAAATTAACGCCAAAATACGATGTTTAGAACGGCTCATGTTTAAACATAATAGATATTCATTGTCTCTTATATTTAACAGTATATATATATATATATATATATATATATATATATATATATATGTCTCTCTCTCTCTGTGTATGCGTAGTTATTATATATAAAATTATACACGTTCACTCGTCTCAATCATGCTTATAGACTTTATAATTTATTTATATTCTGAACATACAGCTACAGAATAGAAGTACACACACACACACACACACACACACACACACACACACACACACACATATATATATATATATATAGTGTATAGTATAGTATATATATAGTATAGTGTATAGTATAGTATATATATAGTATAGTGTATAGTATAGTATATATATATATATATATCAACCCCATATATAAGTCTGCATTATCACAGCAAAAGTGTCTTAAAATAATATATATATATATATATGAAGGTGAATGTTGAATATATGGATCGGAATGAGACAAGAAGATAGAATAAAAGAAAAGAAAAAATAGGAAAAATATTAGCAAACGTTCTTCAGAGACCAAGAGAAAAAGGAACAAACAACAAAAAGAGTATACTGGTATGTTGCGAGTTGAGGTTAGTTCTTGTTGGTCAGATACATGTCACCTGTATTAAAGCAATAGATAATTATTTTAAATGTATGTGTATGGATTATTATGCGTATAATGGTGTATGTATATGTATAGAAACGTTTGTCTGTGTAGATGTCTGTTGAATGTTAACATTAGTTAATGTATGTGTGTATGCATATTAATACACATGTCACGTGTATTAAAACAATGGGCAATTTTGAAACATGTGTGAGGAATACTTAGGACGGTAAAGTGTGTGATGATATATGTGTGTATTTATGTAGAAATGCTTGTTTGTCTAAGTGTGTTTTGGACGTTAATGTTAGTTAATATAACTGTGTATGACTTGAGCATATGGATTGGAATTCAACCAAATGATAGAATGAAGCAAAAACAGGAAAAGTTTCTAAATCCTTCAGGTTTCAATTTTATTAAGCCTTCTTCAGAAACATAGAGAAAAATGAAAAACAACAAAGAGACAGTATACGGTTATGTTGTAATTTGAGGTTAGTTCTCGTTGGTCAGATACATCTCACGTGTATTAAATCAATAAATGATTATATGTGCGTAACAATGAGTTAGATAGATACGCAGACATGAACAGACGGAGATAGATCGATGAAATGACATGAATATATAGACTGGAATCCGACAAAATCTAAACTCATTTATAAATGGAACTTTGTCTGTGTGTTTGTATCTGTGTGTGTGTCCCCGTTACCTATAGACTCCGAAGAGGCTGAACCGATTTTCTTGAAAATTTACACAGTTGTACTATAAGCGTCTGCGAGTGTTCTTAACTAGATTTTGTGTCGAGGTACCCCCGATAAATATCGAAAATCGATTATCGATTATCGAAAAATTCGAAAAGGAGTGTTTCGATTTTAATCAAATTTGATACACTCATAGACAAAGACATAAGATACGATATTCAGAAGTTTCAAGGTTGCAGTTCTTACAATAGTGCAGGAAACCGATAATATATATATAAAAGGCAATATGTTTGTGAGTGTGTCTGTTTATCTGTCTGTATGTCCTTTATACAAATCCACAATTTTTATCCGATTCTCACCAAACTTCACACAAATATTCTTTAGGCTGAGTCTGAGCTCCAGGAATTTGGATTAGTTTTAAAGCTTTCATTACACCCGAGCAACGCCGGGTTATACTGCTAGTGATAGAATAAGGTAAAGAAGAAAATAGGAAATGTATCTCAATATAGCGTTTCACTTTTTTTAAAGCTTCTTCAGAGATTTTATTTTTAATCATCTCACCCCAAGCAAGGCATTCTACTGCCACTGTTGCGCAGGGGCTTACATAGGAGAAAGTGATGCGAAAGAGGGGTTAGTTATAGGAAATGTCAGGAGGAGGGTAATAGACGGATGAGGATACCGAGGATGGGGGTGGAGTAAATGGAAACAGAGCTCGTGAGATGGGATGAGTGAGGTAAGAATTAAAAAAAATTGGTCTCTGCAGAAGCTTAAATAAAAGTGAAGCATATTTGATTGAGACATTTTCGTATTTCATTCTTTACTGTATTCTAACACACACACACACACACACACACACACACACACATATATTGGTTGGCCATTCGTATCAGAATATGCATGTCTATTAAGTTAACCAATCCCTGCTGTAGTCACTTGTTTTTTTAGTTCGACACCCATAGAGCCCATCTGTGGTTTATACTGCGTCTATGGTGAGCTGACCTTATTTAAACTTTCTGGGAGAGAGTACGTCATCTCGCGTGATCAAAGTCCAATATTCTCAAATCCTCGGTCACGATGACTTACGACTTCATGAGAGGACCACCATCCGTCAACACAATTTTACTCTGAAGGCCCAGAACAAGCAGTGATATAGTTTTTTTATCTACTTCCCAAAGGGGCTGCACGAAGGTATTACATCCAAACTGGAATTGTAGGCCTCAAGAAGTTGCCTTTCTAACAAATTTTTGAGGAGTTGGAAAGCGAGCTTTTGCAACCACGCGACTATGATAATCGGCAGCATTTTCTTATATATACACTAGCAGTATAGCCCGGCGTTGCGTGTAATGAAAGGTTTAAAACTAATCCATGATCCTGGAGCTCAGACTCTTTGGACATTGGCATGAAAGACTAAAATTTTCCAGTTAAAGCGAAACCGCAGACTGAAAGAAAAATGAATGGATATAAGTCAAATTTTGATTTCCTGGTATCGATTTATACATATATATATTATCAATTTTCTGCACTATTGTAAGAACTGCAACCTTGAAACTTCTGAATATCGTTTCTTATGTCTTTGTCTATGAGTGTATGAAATGTGATTAAGATCGGACCATTCCTTGTATAACCCAAAGTTTTCGATTATCGATTTTCGATATTTATTGGGGGTACCTCGACACAAAACCTAGTTAAGAACACTCGCAGACGCTTATAGTACAACCGTGTAAATTTTCAAGAAAATCGGTTCAGCTGTTTCGGAGTCTATAGGTAACGGATACACACACACACATACACACACACACACACATAGACAAAGTTCTATTTATAAATAAGTTTAGATTAGATAATTTTTTTTTATCTTTTAAGCTGGATTTAATTATTTCTAAATATTTTGAATCAATAATCCCCCCCCCGCCAAAAAAAAAGTGTTTCATCCCAACGGAAATATGAGTAAGATAATCGGGATGTGCGTTGTGGTGCTCGGAACGAGAAATCGGAGAACCGAGTTCGAATTTCAGTTGAATTTGCTAACCTTACAAATACTCCTGGGAAAGATATGAATATCTCTTTAACTATGAGGTAAATAGTAGAACAGATTAGATTCTATAGCCTTGGTTGGCAACCAGCCTACCACAGAATGTAATGGCAACCAACTGCAGGAAAATCTTCTGCGCAGTCATGTCTCGAAAGAGACATGATCGGCCAAGTGTGTATCACCATTGGCACTTAACTGACTGATTCAAACTCATCGACAAACACTTCCAACAAATCTAGTAAGAATAAAACCAAAACCCAGAAATACTTCCATAAAAGTCCACCAAAAAAATTATGCATGTTTGTGTGTGTGTGTGTGTGTGTGTGCATGCACACATATATATATATATATGTGTGTGAGAGTGTGTTTGCATATATATGTGTGCATATATCTATCTAAACTTATTTATAAATGGAACTTTGTCTGTGTATGTCTGTGTGTGTGTCCGTTACCTATAGACTCCCAAGAGGCTGAACCGATTTTCTTGAAAATTCAGAGTTGTACTATAAGCGTCTGCGAGTGTTCTTAACTAGGTTTTGTGTCGAGCTACCCCCGATAAATATCGAAAATCGATAATCAAAGAAATCGGGTTATAGAAGGAGTGTTTCGATTTTAATCAAATTTGATACACTCATAGACAAAGACATAAGAAACGATATTCAGAAGTTTCAAGGTTGCAGTTCTTACAATAGTGCAGAAAATCAATAATATATATATATATAAAAGGCAATATGTTTGTGTGTGTGTCTGTTTATTTGTCTGTATATCCTTTATACAAATCCACAATTTTTATCCGATTCTCACCAAACTTCACACAAATATTCTTTAGGCTGAGTCTGAGCTCCAGGACCATGGATTAGTTTTAAAGCTTTCATTACACCCAAGCAACACCGGGCTTTACTGCTAGTATATTTATATATATATATATATATGCACACATATATATGCAAACACACTCACATACATATGCGCACATACAGGGGGATTAAAAAGTAACTTCCTATTTTATGTATGAGTTGCAAGCCGGTAGGCCGGACTTTAACTCCCCGCCAAAAAATTCAAAGGATTTAAGTAGCAAGTCTACTAACCCAAACGAAGATTTTGGAAGAACTTGAAGGGCAAATACAAGAAGTTATGTCTTCCATACCACAAAAGCTCTTGATAAAATCACTTGACGCGATTCCTGCGCGACTCGAGAAGCTGCTGCCGACATCTGGTGGCCATAGCAAATTTTAAATAAAATACTCAAGCTAAAACCTTTCCTCTCATACCCATTTTTTTTAAAAATAATAATTAATAAATAAATTATAAGTATTTTAAAATGGGAAATTACTTTCCAATCAGCCTGTATACACACACACACACACACACACACACACACACACATATATATATATATATATATATATATATATGTGTGTGTGTGTGTATGTGTGTAGTGATGCTAAGTTCGTAAAAGGAAAGAATAATCCTAAAAGATTTGATTTAAAATATTAAGCAATATATGTGTATAGAGACCTGAATAGATATTATCCAGATCAATATGACACGAGTTTAGATGATGCGTTGAGTCTTCCTTTATATATATATATATATATATATATATCCTGATAATAAATATACATTTGCTCCTAACCGTTTGGTGAAACTCTAATTTTCATGCATGTGGCAATCGTCAGCTTAGGTTGAAAAATACGCGCCCTATATATATATATATAACTCGTTTAAAAATAGAAAATATTCAAAAGTTCTACAATATAATTGTATCAAACACTTTTTAAAACAAATGTGTACTGGTCTAACCCTATTAGGATCAAAAACCAAGTATGAAACAATCAATATATATATATATATATATATTGAAAAATTAAATATTCACCATTCGCTTTCTTATACATTATTTTTAGTGGATACTCATTTGTACGTATATGCTCCGTTTATTTATTGTACAGAAACCTAAACAATATCAACAAAGATGAAAGAAAAAAAACTGAAGCAACCGAAATATGGTTCTACAGAAGGATGCTGAGGATACCATGGACTGAACATGAGAGCAATGATGAGGTCTTGGAAAGGATGGAAACAAAAATGAAATTGATACTGAGAATCAGGAAGAGACAGCTAAAGTTCCTGGGACATGCAATGAGGAAGGAGGACTTGGAGAACCTGATACTAACAGGTCAGATATAGGGAAGGAGAGACAGAGAAAAACAGCATGTAACGTACTTGACTAGCCTTAGCGGGTGGATGGCAGAATGAGGGTTGCGTGGTGTAACAGGAGAAAGCGTGCTAAGTGCCACCAGGTATAGGGAAACGTGGAATTCCATGATCACCTACGCCCTGAAATAACAAGGCACATAGAAGAAGAAGATAATTATTTATTTTCACCTACCGGCCTGAATACACGAGAAATCTTATTGAAAGAAAAGTTGCGCTTTACGGGTGGATTCGAATCTGCGTCAAACTCAGCATGGGAAACCGTATGCACACACACACACACACACACACACACACACACACACACATATATATATATATATATATATATATATATATATATTATAGATAGATAGATAGATAGAGAGAGAGAGGGAGACAGTGAAAATATAAATTTTATTATAATTGATTTATATTATTGTATTCAGCAGCCCTATTCCAGATTTTCGTAGACGAACCTTTTTGTAAATCGCTCTATCCACTTGTCAGGAGACCCTCCTACCCCCCCCCCCCCCACATATATATATATATACACATTCAAACCCGCTTATACATACACACAGGTATATGCATAAGCATACATATGTGTGTGTGTGTAAAACTTTAGTCATAAATGAAATTTATCTAAAAAAAAAACAACAAAAAAACAATCCGTATGAATAAAGACAAAAGGAAAAACAATATTAAAATCCAGTTCCTCGGTGAACAATAAGCGTTGGTAAAGCAATGTTTTCCTTTTTTTTATTCACACACACACATACACACACACAATATATATATATGCAAAGTTTGTGTTGCAGTAAACGAGCCGTATCACTGTGGCTAATCCAACCTTATATAAACAAAGATTCATTGGCTGAAAATCATCTGGGACATGTTCCTTAATTTGGAAGGTGGAATGTAAATCACCAAGTGATTGCCAAAATGTCACATATATAAGTATATATATATATATATATATATATATATATATATATGTGTGTGTGTGTGTGTGTGTGTGTGTGTGTACATCTATATAAGTATTTCCAAAGATTCGCTGAAAAATGAGCAGACATAAATAAAATATTCCCAAAACTTAATTCAAAATATTTATGTTATTGTTAAAAAAAAAAAAAAAAAAAGTTCAAAAAAGATAATTGGTGTCAAAATTATTTTTTAATCTTCTTTTTCGGTCTCAATTTTTACATTAGTTATACGTGAAGGGTTACGGAGAATTTATAACATTTTGGTCAAACTGGCCCAGTTTTAAAGAAAATCTGCTCCAAAGCGTAAGATAAAAACGTAATAAAACTAAAACATTGTTCAATTAGAAAAGCTTTTAATTGCTTTTATGCATAAAATATATTATGAACATTAGTCTTAAGAAAAATTTCTTTCGAAGAATAATGCGTTTTTAAAAAATTGTTTTGAATTTTTAAAAATTATAATATTTTATAAACGTTAAGTTTGTTAAAATTCTGTATTAATTTGCATTAGTTAAATAATAATTAGTTAAATAATATTGTCACTAAATTAAGACTGTATTTAATAATAATAAATGGAATAGCCCACTACAACTTAATGAACCCCAATATTTTAAAAAGAATTTTGAATTTATTTTATATGTGTATTGATTTCGATGATGATTTTTGTAAATCCGGCCATGATCGGTTATTTTGTGCGTAAGTGAATGGAAAGAATTCAACTAGAATTCGAACTCGGTTCTCCGATTTCTTGTTTCAGAAAATAAGTGAGGTAATTGTAGTAATGTGCATTGTGATGCAGTTGATATCGACTCGAAACAAGAAAGTGGAGAACCGAGTTCTAATTCTATTTGAATTCTTTCCATTCACTTACGCAAAAATAACCTTGGGAAATGCATTAATCTGTCTCTTCCCTCCGGACATGGGTTAAATAACAGAACAGATTGGGTTTTATAGCCTTGGCTGCTAACCAGTCTAACGCAGAAAGTAATGGCAACATACTGCGAGATAATCTCCTGCCAAATAAGTCATGTCTCCTTCGAGACATGATCGCCTACGGGTGTATCACGTATATAGCACTTAACTGACTGAATTATAGTAAGGACAAAATTTATTTGAAATTTTGTAGTAGTTTGCACAAGTTCGGCGTAATAATTATTAATAAATATTCATTTTCTATTTTTACATTAAGTACTGTTTTAAATTAATGTTTTGACCGTTGCAATTATGTATATATATATATATATATATATATATATACACACACACATACGTATAAGTAAATACACATATACGTATATATATGCACAAATATATATACATATATACATATGTATATATACGCATATATATATATACATATACACACACACATATACACACATACATATATACATATACACACATATATACATATACACATACGTATATATATATATATACACGTATATATATATATACACGTATATATATATATACACGTATATATATATATACACGTATATATATATACACGTATATATATATATACACGTATATATATGTTCAAATACACATACATATATATGTATATATACATATACATGTACGTATATATACATACATATGCATATACGTTTATATATATATACACATATACCCATACGCATATATATATATATATATACATATTCACAGACGTGTATATATATATACACGTGCGTATATATATATATACACGTATACACATACGTATATATATATACATACACGCATACATATATATACACGCATACATATATATATATACACGCATACATATATATACACACATATACACATACATATATATATATAAACGCATACGTATATACACACATATACACATACCTATATGCATATATATACACATACTTTTATATATATACATATAAACATACGTTTATATTTATACATATACA
>JBBBDQ010001839.1:0-15000 GCA_037127315.1 Ascarosepion bandense | reverse complement strand
TGTTCAACTCTAGAGTTAACAGTTATCTTCTCTTCCTGTCTGTATATAAACTACCCCTTAAGGTAACCCCTCTATCTCGAGTGGCCCCCGGCATTTTACAGACTGAACCTGTAAAAAGAAAACAAAGTTCCCGAAGATATGATTTATGAGCGCAAAAGTTTTTATGCGTAAAAATAAACTGCAAGAAAAAAATCTTTTCGCAGTATGAAAATAGCCAAAAACAAGACAAAAAACAAAAACAAAAAAAAAAAACTGCAAAAGTTGATTCTCGCAGGGGTGCTGAAAAATTCACGACCCAACCCACTTCCCAAAAGTAGACGAAATGTCCAAATATCAGAATTGTTTTTTTTTTCTTTTTAATAATCTCAAATCTCTTTTTAATCGGGACGAGAGCCTTTTCCATCACGCCCTCATTTGATTATATATATATATATATATATATATATATATATATATATATATATATATACGTGTGTGTGCGTGCGGTAAATGTAAGCTTATGAAATTTATAAACGTAATCAGTTTTACAGCGATACATGGACAACGTGTAGAATTTCAATACTCATATAAAATCGTATAGGAATTTAAAAACATGTCTCTGCTTATTCAAGTCTCACTGTTTACCGTCGGACGAATTTTACGAACATACACACGAATAGTTTGTTAATAAAATTCTATTTTAACAACATTGGCGTTCCGGATCCCGACGTTAAATCAAGTCAAAAGCTTAATTTTATTTTAACATTATTTAAAATGTTTAAAATAAAAATGTGTCAATTTAACAAACTTAATGGTTTCCTATGTTAAATAAAAACAAAAAAGCAAAAAGGAAATTTAAAAAAAAAAAGATTAACACATCGTCTAATTTTCAAAATATTGGATTTTTCATAAAGTTATGCCTTTTGAATTTGATGGGTGGGGCGAGGGGAAATGGGGTTGCAAGGTGATGGGATATTATTCAGTAATTTTAGTTTAAAATTGCTTATATTTGCCGCGTGATTCAAATAGGATGCGCGTTTGTGCGCGTTTAAAGGATACACAAGCAGATCTACACGTGCGTGTGTGTCTGTAAATTCTAAAATGAGGACGAAATTATCTCAACAAGCAACAATTGAAATTTTAGTTTAAAAAAAAAACACTTTTTTTTCTGCAAAGAAAAAATGAGGCCAAGTTTTTCTCTTCGTTAAAAAAAAAAAAGTGTTGACACGGGAAACCCTTTTTCTTTTCCGGACGGTGTCCCCGACTTTAAAATAGACAAGCAAAACAAGGGGGTTTTCTCGACGTCGCGTTTAGATATTTTTTTTTTTGTTTTACATTCCGTAAGTCGTACTGTTTAAATACATGCAATCAATATTTATCTAGTCAAACAAGAAACAAACGTCATTAAAAAAAAAAAAAAAAGTCATCAATTTCGATAAACAAGTTTACAAGAAAAAAAAAAAAAGAAAAACTAAACTTACAATTTAGCATGGATCTTTGTCGATATATCTGTAACTAACGGCTTTTTGGTGTGACTACTACTATCAAACAATTGGTACTACTAATGCTTTGTAGTACTTGCTTTCGTAAATGTAGTTGTAGTATCTTGTCGATATATTTTTTTCTTCCTTTTCCTGTGGCTACTAGTAGTATGACAACTACTTCACGAGTTGGTGTTTGGTATCCCAACTACACGCAAGCTTAATTAGTAGTAGTTGGAGTATAACGAGTAATTGGAGTGGTTTGTGGTACATTAGTAACACTAATAAAATATAGTAGTAATAACATTTCTGCAGTTACTGGAGAAACAAAATTAGCAATTAAGCCATTGAAAAGACTTGCGTGTGTGTATTTATTTTTATTACAAAAACACACGTGTGGGTGTATATATATATATATATATATAATATTTTATGATATCCTAGTTCGTAAATATGTCTAGAAATGTATTCGCTAGGAATCAAGTGTAAGAAGACAGAATTTATGGTTGTCAGCAAAAGAAACAGACCGTCTGCAAATTGGAAATATCAAATAAAATTAAACAAGTGCACAATTTTAAACATCTAGGAAGTGTTTTGAAGAACGATGGGAAACGTGGCACCGAAATCCGAAGACGTATTGGGATCGAGAAAGATGCCTTTCGAAAGTTAGCAAAGTATTATTAAGAAACAGGAGTATTTCATTCGAAACAAATAAATAAATGAATAAATAAATAAATAAAAATAAATAAAAGAAAGAAGAGCGGAGTATGAACTGCTATGTTGGCAGTCAATGTTGGACTATCTCATCGCTGATGGATAAGAGATCTGATGCCAAAGAAATCTGGTTCTACAGAAGGATGTTGAGAATACCATGAACTGACCAAAAATGATACTTATACTTAACACCAGGAAGATACATTATTTACTTTCTTCGAACTGTTGTTCATATTTTTATAGCCATGGTTTACGATCTTCTTCAGGTTCTAGAAATTTCGCACCGAACCCTTTATTACGATCACTGGGGTATATCATTCTAATTCCATGTGCGATGCCACTTCCGGATGCCATGGAATGAGAATTATATGCCCCAGTGATCGAAATAAAGAAATTCGAAATTCTTATCACCTGAAGAAGGCCGGAGCGTACAACGGCCGAAACGTCGTAAACATGGCAATAAAGATAAGGACAACAGTCCGAACAATGTAAATAGTGTAAATAATACCTCATCTCAGAAGTATAGACAAACACATCAGGAAGATACAGTTGGATTTTCTAGGGCACTTAATGAGATGAGGAAAGAGAGTTTGGAAAATTTGACACTCACAGGACATTATGAAAGCAAAAAGACCAGAGGAAAACCGTGTATAACCTACCTAACGATCCTGTGTTAAGGGTCGACAGAACAGACACTGGGAGAGATAACGACTAAACAAAACTTCCTAAGGGCTACAAATAAGAGGAAGTTGTGGAGAACCGTGGTCGCTTACGTATTGAAGAAAAGTAGTTGGTTTTGCGTCGTCTTAGATTTAGAACAAAACGACACGTTTTGAGCGTTTGGTGAGGACTGAATTCACTAATCAGTAGTAACTATCTGCTAAGCCAGCTTACGATCTTGAGTTAGTTGTGGCACAAGGCCGAGCATATGGAGTATCCACTAATGATCGTACTCACAACATAGTTGAAAACTGATCTATAAGTGCCCCAAAAATTACTTTCTTAGCGTAGCTTAGATATGGCACAATGTCGAAAGTATGGGGTACTTTGTGAAGATTGAACACACTCAGTCAGTTAAGTGCCATACTTGATACGCTTGGGCGTTCATGTCTCGAAAGAGACATGACTGATTGGGAAGATAACTATCCTGCTGTAGGTTGCCATTACCTTCTGCGGTAGACTGGTTGCCACCCAAGGCTATAGAACCCAATATGTCCTATTATTTAACCCATAACTGGAGGGAAGAGACGGATTAATACTTTTCCCAAGGGTATTTGCGCGTAAGATGGGGCAACTCGACATGAGTGAGTGCAAGGAATTCAACTGGAATTCGAACTCGGCTCCTTGATTTCTCGTTCCGAGCCGATATCCACTGCACCACAACGCACATCCTACTACTCATTCGAAAACAGATCTAGCGAGACAGGCTTGCTAGTTATATTACACCATTTGGAGGCGCCCAAATATTATTACACCACGTCCAGGCTTCCAAATGGTATTACACCACGTCGAGGCGCCTAAATGGTATTACACCACGTCGAGGCGCCCAAATGGTATCACACCATTTCGAGGCGCCCAAATGGTATTACACCACGTCGAGGCACCTAAATAGTATTACACCATTTCGCAGCGCCCAAATGGTATTGCACCACGTCGAGGCGCCCAAATAGTATTACACCACGTCGAGGCGCCCAAATAGTATTACACCACGTCGAGGCGCCCAAATGGTATTACACCACGTCGAGGTGCCCAAATGGTATTACACCATTTCGAGGCGCCCAAATGTTATTACACCACGTCGAGGTGCCCCAGCTTACGAAGGATGACCCAATACCAAGGCGCCCCAAAATATTTACAAAGCTTGATCATAAATCAGCTGGAAAGTCTATCTGGGTTTATTGTATGGAAAACTACAGGACCTCTTAGTCAAGGAAGTAAAGGAAAGCGAGAAGAAAGGACTAACTATCACTTGTAAGAAGAATGAATGTATAGCTGCCAGCAATAAACAAAAAACAAGATAAAAAACTAAGGATTATTCGTTATTTTTATGTGCCGCATCCCCAAGGTAATCATGGCTCTCCACAACTTTCTGTCTTTTGTAACTCTTAATAAAAATTATTTTTCTGATATTTCTCTGGAGCCCTGTTCCGTTATTCATTTACCCAAACACATTAAGTATAATTATATGTTGCTCTCCTCTGTCCTTCTTGCCTCTACCTGTTCCGTGAGTATGGCTCTCCACAACTTCCTATCCATTGTAGCTCCTTAATAATCTTTCACTTTCTGTTACTTCTCTTAAGTCCTGTTCGGCTATCCTTTACTCAAGATCACTAAGTAAGTCATGCGTTGTTTTCTTTATCCTTCTTGCTCTCAATCACTCTCGTGAGTATGGCTCTCCACAACTTCCTATCCATTGTAGCTCTTAATAATCTTTCACTTTCTGTTACTTCTCTTAAGTCCTGTTCGGCTATCCTTTACTCAAGATCACTAAGTAAGTCATGCGTTGTTTTCTTTATCCTTCTTGCTCTCAATCACTCTCGTGAGTATGGCTCTCCACAACTTCCTATCCATTGTAGCTCTTAATAATCTTTCACTTTCTGTTACTTCGCTTAAGTCCTGTTCGGCTATCCTTTACTCAAGATCACTAAGTAAGTCATGCGTTGTTTTCTTTATTCCTTCTTGCTCTCAATCACTCTCGTGAGTATGGCTCTCCACAACTTCCTATCCCTTATATCTCTTAATAAACTCTCTTTCTGTTATTTCACATAAATCCTGTTCCGTCACCCATTTACTCAAGCTCACTAAATATGCTATTCGTTGTTTTCCTCTATTCTTCTTGCCTTATATTTTTCACGTGAGTATGGCTCTCCACAACTTCCTATCCCTTGCATCTCTTAATAGACTCTCTTTCTGTTATTTCTCATAAATCCTATTCCGTCACCTATTTACTCAAGCTCACTAAATATGCTATGCATTGTTTTCCTCTGTCCTTCTTGCTTTTTATCTTTCACATGAGTATGGCTCTCCACAACTTCCTATCTCTTGTATCTCTTAATAGACTTTCTCTTTCTTTTATTTCACCTAAACCCTGTTCCGTTATCCACTTACTAAAGCTCACTAAGTATGTTACGCGTTGTTTTCCTCTGTCCTTGCCCTCTATCTTTCCCGTGAATATAGCTCTCCACAACATCTTGACCCTTGTCGCTCTAAATAAACTGAATTTCTCCTAAGTCCTGTTTTGCCATCCATTTACTCAAACTCACTAATTAAATTATGTATTGTCTTTCTCTGTCCCTATTACCTTCAATAGGTCTTATGAGTATTAGATTTTCCAAGCCCTTTTTCTTCATTATGTTTGGTTCATGGTATCTTCAGCATCTTTTCCACTCGGCAGACATTTTGAAATACGAATTGAAAGTTAATAAGCAACAGGAACATTTTATTAGAAACACGGAAAACTGCTATGCAATATTAACCCCCATTTATGTCACTGAATAATGGACAATCCCTTTACAGATGAAGAGAAGACTTGATACAGCAGAAATGTCTACAGGAGGATGCTGAGAATACAAGGGACGAAGAAGTCTTGAGGAGAGCGAGAATTAAAAAGATATTGATATATTCAGAATCAGAAAGAATCAGATGAAATTTCTGTAAAAACATAATGAGGAAAGAAGACATGGAGAACTTGACACTCATAGGAAGGCATCGGAAGCAGTAGATAGCCTATCGCCCGGTTCATTCTCCTCTCCAGTCTTTTGAACATTTTGACGTTTATTCCTTGCTTTCTATTTAGGGTTGGGTTTCCAGCTCCTTCTAAATTCTCCTCATTCTATTTCTCTCCCAGTAGCATTTTGCGACTTAGTTGCATTATCACCTTACCTGGTGTGAATTGACTAACGAAAAAGGCCATAGGAAGGTAGTGGGACCAGTTTTGTCGAGATTGTGCGAATGGATCCCGGAACGGGAGCTATATGGGATGGCAAAAAGACAAACGTTACAAAGATTTACAAATCTTAGGATATTGTGTAGAGTCTTGATCGTTCACGTCCTGAAGTTACTTAGCATCTGAAAGAAGAACCGAACGTATGGGGTACCTAGGAACATGCAACGCACTTACATAAGGATAATGGTCCATAAGACCTGTTCACAAATAAGTTTGCCTATCGCCCGGTTCACACTTCTTTCCGGTGTTTTGAACATGAGTAGAGCTTTATTCCTTGTTTTCCTCTGTAGAATTGGGATTCGGGTTCCTTGCAAAATCTGCTTCAACTTAATAGTTCTACGTCTCCGCTTAAAATTTTGAACATTTATTTACCATTTACTTCTCTTTTTTTTCCTCAATAGGAGCAGATAGGTTTGCCTATCGTCCGGTTCCCCTTGCTATAAACGTTATTTTTTTAGTATTCTGAGTGAAATTAACAACTGTTATTTATATTTATCAACGGTCTGAACGAGACAATTGTAACAACATTTTCTTTACATTGCTGATATAAATTCTAGATTTAAAACCGTTTAATTATGTGTTGAGTATTCTTTCAGAATATATATATATATATATATAATCATCCGCAGACAGATCTGTTTCGCTGTATCACAGCCCATCAGTACGGTTAGACATCCGATTGCTTTTAACCCAGGATTGAAACCCGACCGAATTGGCGTCAGTAGGCGATTCTACCTCTGAGCTATGGGCGCTCGGTAGGAGGAGGTAGACTTTTTTGCGTGTATATTATTATTATACACGTCCAATAGCTGAGAGTGTTCTAATTCATTGCTGAATGAACGATGTGTAGATGCTAGAGTAACTATTGTTTTTCAAAGTCTACCATTCTCCCAGAGTGCTCAATCAGGGTGTGAGAGCGTAATAGGGGTGGACTCTCTAGTCGCGGACTACAAATAAGGACTCAGAAAAATGAAAATGTGTTTCATTTTTATGGGCATACATAAGTTTCTAAGGCCTGCAGGGGGTTTGTAAGCATTTAGACGGATGGCACATGGTGTTGGGCCTTTTTTTTTCGAGTGGTTGAGGATCAGCTTCGACATGTTTCCGAGAGTGGACAGCAAGGCCTGATTTACTCCGTGCAACAAAAGCCACAGCGGCAGGTAAAAGGCCATCAGTGAGAGGAACAGTCTGATGCTAACACGAAAGTGTTTATATATATATATATATATATATATATATATATAATAATTATAATAATAGCAACAATAAATCTACACTTTAAACAAAACGTTCGCGGCTTCTCGCATTTTTTCTTCTATACTGATTTCCCTCGTTGGAAACAACCCCTATTTCTGCCGTGAACGTTTCGTTTAAAGTGTAGATGTATTGTTGCTAATATTATAATTATTACTTACTTTTTGTATGATATATTAAGTGTCCATCGTGGTATTTGTGTCACTACACTCTCTTTAGGCGAATAAATTTGCGACTTCACATATCGAGATCCGTTTGCTTTTCTGATGGCCAAGGTATCGTGTATAAATAGATAAGTGGCAAGTAGGCCAGAAAGTTTCATATGCGTGGGTGCGTGTTTTTTTTTTTTTTTTTTGTTTTTTTTTACACAAGCATGTTCTTCTGTCGCCTTCTTTGACCGTAAAAGATTTTCACTAACTTGTGAAATTAGATTTTGTCTTTATACTTCAAAATTGTTTTCAGCGTTTTTGATTCAACTCTACTGATCATCTAGTTCTTGTTATTGTTTTTGGGATACTATTTGAATTTAGTGTGTGTGTGTGTGTGTGTGTGTGTGTATGTATGTGTGTGTGTTTATCGCGTTTGAATTTCGTGTGTGTGTGTGTATGTGTGTGTGTGTGTGTGTGTGTGTGTTAGGTTTCTCATGTTTTGTTGAGGGAGGATTTGTATTTTTTTATAAATATTTTTCCCTGCATCATGTGTGTGCCATACTCTGCATTTTGGTATATATGCATTACTCTCAATTTACCTCCACTGTATTCATGTAAACGTTGGGAGACATATAATTTCCTGTTATTGGCTAGTTTAATGTTACTTCTGTGCAGGGCTACTCTTTTAATTCAGGCCTTGTGCGTATATTTTTGCTTATTCATAGCATTTCAGAGCATAAATTACATTGTTTAGAGTTGCAGCTCAGATCTGCTTTTATTTCGAATGTAGATGTGTTTTCGAACTTGAAATGTTTTCCATATATATATATATATATATATATATATATATATATATGAATAGTTATCAGTTGATTAAGAAAATTATTAGAGAAAATAATTTCTTAGCATAAGCTGACAATTTCTGTCTAAATCTCTAGGATTAGGGGTTTTCATTATTTACGCTACTTACTGACAATTATACTAGTCTTTTTGTTACTATGACAACGTTTCAGTCGTTTTACGCTCCTGACTTCATCAGGTATATGTTGACCCAGGTCACACACAAAGAATTTCAATCTTAATTCTTTACTTAATCAATGAGTTCATTCCCTGAGCCGGATACTATTTACTTGGGATCAGTTGTAACAGGGTGAACTATAACAGAGCAGTCAGTCAGTCAGTTAAGTGCCATACGTGATACACGCTTGGGCGATCATGCCTTGAAAGAGACATGACTGACTGGGCAGAAGATTATCCCGCAGTAGGTTGCCATTGCTTTCTGCGGTAGACTGGTTGCCGACCAAGGCTATAGAACCCAATCTGTCCTGTTATTTGACTCATGGCCAGAAGGGGGAAGAGATGGATTATATTATTACGTAGTAATTAGTGGGGGATCAGTTTATTAGTTCATAACAATAGGAAACCAATCCCCCAGTTTATGACCAGTAGAAGCCTTAATCATGATTCAGACAGTTAAATTCAGTCAGTTAAGTGCCATACGTGATACACACTTGGGCGATCATGTTTCGAAAGAGACATGACTGACTGGGCAGAAGATTATCCCGCAGTAGGTTGCCATTGCTTTCTGCGGTAGACTGGTTGCCGACCAAGGCTATAGAACCCAATCTGTCCTGTTATTTAACCCATAACTGGAAGGAAGAGACGGATTAATACCTTTCCCAAGGGTATTTGCGCGTATGTGAAGGCAAGGATTTCAACTGGAATTCGAACTCGGCTCCCCGATTTCTCGTTCCGAGCCGCTACCCAATGCACCGCAACGCACGATGTACTTAAAATAAAAACCAGATGAGATATCCTTAGACATGGGCAGTGAAATGAAAACAGTCTACCCTCGATGATTAAATAAAGGGTTCAGTTCTGAATTTCCTGACGGTCAACCGGATTGATCTACATCTGATAAAGGCCAGTGGAAGGTTGGATAGCAGTAATAAAGATTGTTGCAATTGCCTACATGTAACTAGTGTAAATAATGTGCTAACATGCAATTTGAAATGTCAACAGAAAAAAATATGCATATATTTTCTACTAAATTCTGGTCTGCAATCACTGAACATAGAGGGTGAAATGGATATATTGTCGCCAGTTTATTTATTTTTATTTTTGGTATGAAAATATACTGCTCGTAATTCTTGCATTTTTTATTACAAAAATGTACTGCTGGTAATGTTTAGTGTTTTTTAATAACAAAATGTACTATTGGATGTGCGTTGTGGTACAGTGGATATCGACTCGGAACAAGAAACCGGGGAGCCGAGTTCGAATTCCAGTTGGATCCATTGTATTCACTTACGCGCAAATACCCTTGGGAAAGGTATTAATCCGTCTCTTCCTTCCAGTTATGGGTTAAATAGCAGGACAGATTGGGCTGTATAGCCTTGGTCGGCAACCAGTCTACCTCATCAAGCAATGACAACCTACTGCGGGATAATCTTCTGCCCAGACAGTCAGTCATGTCTCGAAAGAGACATGATCGCCCAAGCGTGTATCACGTATGGCACTTAGCTGACTGACTATTGGTAATTTTGGCGTTTTTATTACAAAAATATACTGCTGGTAATATTTGGAAGTTTTTATTAGAAAAATGTACTATGTGCCTTGTGATACATTGGATATCGGCTCGGAACGAGAAACCGGGGAGCCGAGTTCAAATTCCTGTTGGAAACCATTGTATTCACTTACGCGCAAATACACTTGGGAAAGGTATTAATCCGTCTATTCCTTCCAGTTATAGGTTAAATAGCAGAACAGATTGGGTTCTATAGCCTTGGCTGGCAACCAGTCTACCGCAGAAAGCAATGGCAACCTACTGCGGGATAATCTTCTGATCCAGTCAGTCATGTCTCTTTCGAGACATGATCGCCCAAGCGTGTATCATGTATGGCACTTAACCGACTGACTGAATTTAATTGTTTGAATAATGATTAAGGCTTCTACTGGTCATAAAGTGGGGGATCGGTTTTCTATTGTTATGAAGTAATAAACTGATCCCCCACTATTTACTACTTAATAATATAATACATCTCTTCCCCCTCTAGCTATAAGTCAAATAACAGGACAGATTGGGTTCTATAGCCTTGGTCGGCAACCAGTCTACCGCAGAAAGCAATGGCAACCTACTGCGGGATAATCTTCTGATCCAGTCAGTCATGCCTCTTTCGAGACATGATCGCCCAAGCGTGTATCATGTATGGCAATTAACTGACTGCTCTTAATTTTTGGGATTTTAATTAGAATAATGAAGAGCTGGTAATTTTTGGATGTTTTTATTGCAAAAATGTCGTGCTGGTAACTTTGGAAGTTTTTTTTTTTCAAAAATATAGTGCTAGTAATATTTGATACAGTTCTACGAAATGGACGATTATGCAGGGGCTACACTCAGAAATGCCGACGGATTATGCGAACTTAACACTCAGAGGCTTTGACAAAGAAGTTTGACGGAGAGAAATGCATAACAAATAATGATACGGATTCATTTTAAAAATTCATTTGTTTTTCATATCTCACTTTCTTCATCCGAAATACACTCTAATCTTGTATTGTATAATCCCAAATTTCATAACCGCTTGTCAGATAAGTCAACAGTGTCGTTCGAGAAAAACACTCATTTGTAATTTAATTGTTCCTAAGCAATCGCTAACAACATCAAGCGATGGTTTTTCAGGTAGATTTTTAGACGTACTTGCATTAATTGTTTCACGTTCGGTTTCATTGCCGATAAAAAACACGAGACGCCAGCAACAAGCATATTCTTCAATGCATGCGAACTTCGTTCTTTAAGAACGGAAGAATATACACATTATATAATGGATTCTCCCGTCGCGTTCAACGTATGAGGGTCCAACCTTTTTCCAGCAAGACAACCACACAGAGATTTGTTTATAGTGGTGAAGGCATTGTGTAGTACCATCCACACTTCTTGGAACTGCTGATAACAAACAATTGGTGCAGATGACTGCCACAAATCGCACGAACAGCAGACCTCAATTATTTAACCCATAATTGGAGGGAACGAACGGATTAATACCTTTCCCAAGGGTACCAGTGCGCAAGTGAATGCAGCGTGCTCGACTGAAATTGGAACTCGGCTCACCGATTTCCCCCTCCAAGCCGACATCCACCGCACCCCAACGCACATCCGTGAATGCTAACAGCACCTGAAGAATATACACATTATATATATATATATATATTGAAGAATATACACATATATATATATATATATATATTGTAACTAAGTTGTTGAACTCTTAGGTTTATTTACCTTTTTGTTCATGCATTTACTTTTATAAACATGAGACATTTTTTGTGTAGTGATACTATGAATTTAAAAACATTGTAACAACCATTACAGCATATATATATATATATATATATATATATATATATATATATATATATATAAGTGTTGTATTTTGAAAAGTTATTTTACCATAGTATTCCTAGTATATATTATGTTAATTTTAGAATTTTTAATTTATTTTCAGGCAGAAAATATGACCAGAAACTAAGTAATTAAACAATCAATATATATATATATATACATATATATATATATGTATATATATTGTAACTAAGTTGTTGAACTCGTAGGTTTATTTACCTTTTGTTCATGCATTTACTTTTATAAAGAGTGCTCGATACAAATGTAGAGCGTTATACTGTAATGGTTGTTACAATGTTTTTAAATTCATAGTATCACTACACAAAAAAATGTTCTCATGTTTCGAAGCCAGCCCATTATGTTTTTGGCTTCATCCTCAGGTGATTTTTTAGAAATGAGAATTATCTAGTTGAAAAAGCCAGTTTATTTGTGTTGGATTTGTTATTTTTGGGTGTTAGAGGGGTTGGTCTGTATTTTGAGTTCTGTTGACCTTTTTAAGGTCTTAGGATTAAGTGTTTGTTATTGGCAGAGTTCAGGATAGGTTAATCTATTAATCTTGAGAGGGCTGATGCTGCTGGCGCCTAGCGCGTTGTTATTTGGTTTAGGGGTTGGTAGGTGTTGTTTTGTTTTGGGGTTGGTTTCTCCTTAATTTAATGTATGTCATTTTGTATTGGGGTGTGTGCTTTTTTTGTTTCTTTTATTTTTTTGTTTTTTATAAAATATATTTTTTATAAAATATATCTTTCATAAAAATATTTTATAATATTCCATAATATTTAAACTATTTTATAATATTATAAAATATAATATTTTATAATATTTAAGAAATATATTTCTTTTATAAAATCTATCCTTTATACAACGTTTCTATAAATATAAAATAATTTTCTAAACATATACTGTTAAATATAATAGACAATGAATGTCTATTATGTTTAATCATGAGCCATTCTAAACGTCATTTGGATAATCTTTTAGGAATTTGTTTCTAAGATTTCGGCTCACATGAGCCATCTTCAGAGAGGTCACCAAGACGGTAACAAAATAACATCCACCATCACCGACGATTTTGAAATGACAACAGAACCATGTATTCAAATGCAATGTAATGTGTTATGACCAGATTTAAATGTGATTTTATTAAGTGTGGGTTGTTTGGATTTAATGTAGATGGCCTCCAATATCTGAAGGTTCTTTTTACTGTGTGTATGCGTAAGGATTATTGTATTATTGACTAAAATATGCCTGATATTACCTACATGTTTATGTTTTTCTGAGAAATGTTGTTCAATTGTACTCTGATCAGAATATATATATATATATATATATATATATATAGTGTAATGGTTGTTAAAATGGTTTATAAATTCATAGTACACAAAAAACATTATAACAACCATTACAAAATAATGCTCTACGTTGTATCGAGCAGTCTTTATAAAAGTAAATGCAAGAACAGTAGGTAAAAAAACCTACGTATTCTATAACTTTGTTACAATATATATATATATATATATAGTTATGAATTAATTGTACATTGCCACACGGAAATTTCTATGCTTCGAGATAGATCCTCTTTATAAGGCAATGTTTGATATGCAGATGATTTACATTTAAATAGCAAAAACCTTTGTTTTGCTGTGCATGTATGTAGGAAGATATAACATTTACATGTGCGTTTCTTTTAACTAATCAGAGCGAAGATTTATTTTGGGATTTGGCCCCAAAGAATACATACTGACTAAGTTTTTCTTTTTTTCTCTCTCTTTTTTTCCCTTCTCTCATCTCACTTTTCTCCTTTTTTTCTTCTTTTCCCTCCTTAACGGTCAAGAGGTCAACATACCTTTAAACTAAATTTAGGTTAAAGGCAGGTTGACATCTTGACAGTTAAGAAGGGAAAAGTATACATAATTTAATGTGAAATTAATTTGATTTTAAACAAATATTATTTACGTTTGAAATATTGCAGAAATGCATATTTTATATAAATTCTAGTACGGTGTTAATTTGAGTTCATAAATAACTCTTTAGAGAATAAACGAAAATACTCGATAATAAGAACAACGGACAATTTCCACAAAGTCTTGCGCCATTCTTATAGTCCTTCGAAAAAATACCAAAACAAAACAAAAAAAGTAACAATAAACAAAAAAACAAAAAAAATCCTGTCGTATTCAGTGAGTGAGTTAAGTGTATCACACACGTCTGGACGAACATTTCTCGAAAGAGACATGATTGACCAAGTAGAATATTTTACCGCAGTTGGTTGCCATTACTTTCTGCGATAGACTGGTTGTCAACTAACGCTATAGAACTCAATCGGTACTACTGTGTAACCTATAGCTGAAGGGAGAAAAGATGGATTAAGACCTTTATAAGGGTATTTGAGCGTAAGTGAATGTAGTGAATTCAACTAGGATTCGAACTCAGCTCTACTGATTTCGAATTCCGAGAGGATATCCATTACAACACAATACACATTTAATGTGTATTTGGGCCGAAGCCTTTCTTTCAAAAACAACCGACAAGGAAGATTTAATTGATTTAAAAAAATTCCAGTATTCTAAAACGTTTTCTTTTTGCTGGAGATAAGGAATGTAAAAAACCTTCTTTATTTTTTATTTTTCCAAACGCTTTCAGCTACTTCTCTTTTTTAGACATTGGCTGCTATTTTGACCTTATTGAACTGATCAACCTTATATAAACTATTTTTGGTCATTGGCTGCTATTTTGACCTTATTGAACTGATCAACCTTATATAAACTATTTTTGGTTATTGGGTGCCATTTTGACCTTATTGAACTGATCGACCTTATATAAACTATTTTTTGGTTATTGGCTGTTATTTTGACCTTATTGAACTGATCAATCTAATATAATCTATTTTCATTTGACATTGGCTGCCATTTTGACCTTATTGAACTGATCAACTCTATATAAACAATTTTTTATTTTTGTTGTACATTGGCTGCCATTTTGATCTAAATAAACTCATTAACGATATATAAACTACTTTTTTGTCATTGGCTGCCATTTTGACCCTACTGAACTGATCAACCTTATATAAACTATTTT
>JBBBDQ010001838.1:1120000-1185388 GCA_037127315.1 Ascarosepion bandense | reverse complement strand
TTGTATATACTGAGGTCGTTACCTGTCCGTATGCAGGCCGTTTGCTGCCAGTAGAGATTCTTGATTATTCTTATGTCTTTCCCGAAAATGTCAAGGCTGCCTAGTATCTCCATCAATTCTTTGTGTCGTATTTTGTCGAATGCTTTCGCTTTCGTGTAGTCAATGATCTTTATGATGACAGGGTTTTCTCCCTCTTACCTCTCCAGTTATTCCCTATTTATATTAATTTGCATGATACTACAGAAATATTGGTAGACATTATTAATTTTGTCTAGTATTTACTTTCATCTTCATTTTTTATTATACTAGCAGTATAGCCTGGCGTTGCTCGGGTGCAATGAAATCTTTAAAACTAATTCATGGTCCTGGAGCTCAGACTCTTTGGACGTTAGCATGAAAGACTAAAAAGCAATAGTTGTTTTCAGTTAAAGCAAAACCATAGACCGAAAGAAAAATGAATGGATGTAAGTTAAATTTTGATTTCCTGGTATCAATATCAAATAAGTTTTTTCATCGTAAACTGAATTTTGAAGGTTAAATAAGTCCTCTGAGTAAATGGTATCATGGCTGAGACTAAGAACTACAATTATGCCTACTTAGAGCCAAACCCGAAGCAAAAACTAAAATAAAAGGGCTTAAAAAAATACAGACATACAGGCAGATAAACAGGCACACACACACAAACATCTTGCCTTTTATTTATTTATATATATATATATATATATATCTTATCAATTTTCTGCACTATTGTAAGAACTGCAACCTTGAAACTTCTGAATATTGTTTCTTATGTCTTTGTCTATGAGTGTATCAAATTTGATTAAAATCGGACCACTCCTTCTATAACCTGATTTTTTCGATTATCGATTTTTGATATTTATTGGGGGTACCTCGACACAAAACTAGCTAAGAACACTCGCAAACGTTTATAGTACAACTGTGTAAATTTTCAAGAAAATCGGTTCTGCCGTTTTGGAGTCTATAGGTAACGGACCCACACAGACACACACACAAAGTTCCATTTATAAATAAGTTTAGATTAGATTAGATTTAGATTGTTAACAGTTATTGTTAATTTTTGACTAGTGTTTACTTTCATGTTTATTTTGGTTTAGATAAAGCATTCTTAGCCACAAATACTCATTTTGATTTTAAACTCGTATCAATTTATCAGGAAAGATCATATGATTTGTTCAACTTAAATTTTTTAAAATCTAAAATATAACAATCATTACAGAAATCTTCCTGAAACATCGTGATATTTTTCTTAATCATCTCACTTTAAACAAGATCATAATACAACTCAAGAGATTTCTGTGAGTGCAAAGAATGGAACAAACAAGTATTCATCAAAATTCAGAATATATATAATTGTGTATATACTAATATCAAATCAGTTGGGTTTCAAATCCTGGCTGGAAGCAATTGAATGTCTAACCGTACTGATGAGCTGTGATACAGTGAAACTGGGCTATCTGCGTATATATATATATATATATATATATAGTTAGTGTATTTAGGCAGCAAATTCTTTTTTCAGACATGTCAGATTAAATACATTGCAAACATTGTCAGCTTATCTGTATATATTAAAATGGATATGTCTGTCTGTATGTTTGTTTGTGTGTCTCCATTCTAATAAATCCTACCCCTCCAAACTCCTTTGGCTGATTTCAACTGAAATTGGGTCACATGTCCATCATGACATAAACATTTGATGTATGCAAATATTTTTCGAATCGATTTACAGAAAGCACTAAAATGCTTAGAATTTACAAACTGTTCTCCTCTGAAACACCTTATGTGAATTCAACAAAAATCGAGTAACTTATAGATCAAGGTGCGAACCTTTGATGTACACAAAAATTTTTCAAATCAATGTACAGGTTTCATCAAAAATCAGCAACAAACATAATTTTAGGTAGTTTTTTGCACACTTTTATGCATTTCTTCTAGAAGTTTCTCTCAAACTCAACCAAAATCGAGTCACTGGTAGATCAAGATCTGATGCCTTTATATGCAAAAAAAAACAATTTCAATTAACACACAGGGTGTGGCAAAAATTAATGGATAATGTTGCTTTTTGTGATCGTTTATTTCTCCGAAATGCTAAGTTGTATTCCAACAAAAATTAGGTCATTTTTTAACTTCTTCCTTATTATATATTATAACAATTTTGTGTTTTCTGCAAGGTGTGAACTCCTTCGACATTGCAAGGACAATGCATTCACTTCTTCTGTGTCATAACGTCATCGCATCACATTACAGGCTCCTGTAATGCCCACCCTCATTCTTCCAGTTGTACATATATCATTCCCGTTTATTGGCAAAATTGACCAAGCATTAATCCCGTTTTACAAATACAACAAAAACCAAGTCTTACTTCACATTTTTTTAACTTACACGTCATGGCAACCTCATACTAGAGGTGTTAGAATAAACACTTGACCTTACTACTGAGAAACCCCAAGCAACACTGAACTATACAAAATATATAAAATCTGTTTGTGCTCACAGATAATCTATTGTGTATTAAACTTGAAAGATGTAAGAAATGCGCTGTAACTTTTACAGTTGATGTTTTTTTCTATTTCTCAATGTTCCCAAGTACTTTCAATCTCTTTCCGAGATCATCTTCTGAATGTAAGTTGTAAACAAAAAATACCTGCAAAAACTATGTTGCTAAAATTACTGGAATTTTTTTTTTTTGCTTCAAATGTAATGGTTGACAGTTATGCTTAGCATTCATTGGAACATGAAAATTTTCCACTATGGAATTTTTTTATGTTGTAATGTCATGGTCATACACATATTAAAGCATGAAAAAACTGTACTTCTTATAAATATTTTAACACATCACTCATCCCAGGCCAGACATATAGATGGTGTCACTGATAAAGAATCCATATGATTTTTATGAAGTACTAACCTTCAAATGGCACATGACAAAATTTGGGTCCACTTGGATTATTAGTTTACAAATTACAGTTATTTAAGTGACGCTACTGTTGCAAATTTTCATAACAATGGAAAGATTTGAATTTTGTGGGTTGATTAAGCATTACTTTCTGATGGGAAATAATACTGTTCAAGCAAAGTAATGGCTTGATAAGTGTATTCAGATTCTGCTCCATCAGAAACAATGCTTAAGAGGTGGTATGCTGATTATAAACACGGTTGTACAGACACAAATGATGCTGAACTCTCAGGTTACCCAAAATCGGCACTTCTCCCTGAAAACACCAAAACAATGCCAAATTCTTTTTGGCTGATTATAAATTGAAGTTGTGTGAGATAGCAGAGAAGTTGAACATATCAGAAGGAAGTGTATTCACCATTTTGCTTGAATATTTGTCAATGACAAAGCTGTGTTCAAAGTAGGTGCCGCATTTGCTCACAGTCAATCAATAACAACAACACGTCAACGATTCAGAGCATTGTTTGCAACTGTTTCAATGCAACAAGAAGGAGTTTTTTGTATAAATATGAAACAATAAATGAAATATAGATCCACTACTTCACTTCAGAGTCAAAATGGCAGTCAGCTGAGTGGACAGCAGCATGTGAAAGCTGTCCAAAGCAATTAAAGACACAAACATCACTAGGCAAAGTTTTGGCCTTCATATTTTGGAATACACAGTTAAATTTTTGTTTTGTTCCCTGAAGGCCTTTACCCCGTCAAAACTTCCTAAAACATCCTTAATTCCGTGAAAATGTATATGCTGAACTCAAATCAATAATTGTTTATTGAAGAAACCTACCTTTTTGGAGCAAATTTGGGGAGCAAATTTATGTTTTGGTAGTACTGGATAGCGGCGCTCTTGAGAACTTTTCTTCTGAATAAATTGTTATTAGTGTGGCATTCTTAAAATCGAAATATATATATAATGTGTGTGTGTGTATATATATATATATATATATATATAGTTGTTTGAAATTGTCAAACATTTTGTGTGTAGTTATTCAGTTGCTGTTGGTAATGAAATCAATTAGGTGTAAGAGTGTTGTCCGGACTTGACCAATTTCTTGGATTGGTTGGCTCAGATTAGAGTATAGGTTTGGAGTGGATTAGTCATTGGTGGGGTTTGACCGACACTCTTCATGGTTGAAATCAACATCTGTGAGATGTTTGATGAGCTATTGGTCATGTGATGTCAAGATGTTGAAGCTGAATTGCCTGGTAAGATGGGTTGGTTGATCAAGATCACGGTGGTGGGTTGATTAGTGGTAAGGTGTAGTGGCAATGAGGTATTAGGTGTAGATAGTGAATGCTGATTGGGTGGAAGTTCTCTGTTGAATTCTGGTTGAATCGAAGATCAATGAACAGGCTCATAGCGGGGACAACAAGAGAGGCCAAGGTTGCATTGAGTGGAATGTCTCTGTTGGATTATGGTATCAGTGAAATGGGATCATGGTGGTGATGGATAGATGGACTGTTGCATGACAGACATTTTTGTCTTGGACAACTGCCTACCAGGACATTTGCGTCCCTGGATAAATGCTTACCACTGGTAATTTTTTGAACTTGTCATATTTTCTTAAGAGTTGCTAATTGCAAACCAACTTTTAATTATTCTAAAAAAAGCAAAAAGATAGTTAATATAACAACTCTGTTATCAAAAATAAAACTGCAATAAGAGAACCCTGGCATTATTAAAAAAGTATTCAAGCATGGACCAAGCATGTGAGCAATGACAAGGTGTTGGAAAGAATGGAAACAAAAAGGAAATTAATACTGAACATCAGGAAGAGACAACTGAAGTTCCTGGGACATGCAATGAGGAAGGAGGTCTTGGAGAACCTGATACTAACAGTCTGAATAAAAGATAAAAGAGACAGAGGAAAGCAGCGGATAACAAATTTGAAGAGCCTGAGCAGCTGGATGACAGAACGGGAGCTACGTGACGTTACAGAAGAAAGCGTGCTAAGAGCCACCAGGGATAGGGAGATGTGGAAAGCCATGATCACCTGTGTCCTGAAAGGACAAGGCACATAGAAGAAGAAGATACACCTGAAAACAAAATAAATTTCTTAAAGGGGATGGATCACAACATTCATAATTTTTTATTAATTTATGAAACGACAATAATTTTACATTTTTTAAATAATTTTTTAAGCACTGTTAATTTGTCATTGCATTTTATAACAAAAATAAACTTGTAATTTTTCTGATATCATTCCTTTATTTACGATTACTGCCTATGCTTCTTTCAAAATATCATAATTTCATATTAATTTGTGAAACTACAATAATTTTCAATTTTTGAAATATTTTTAAACACTGTTAATCTGTCATTGGATTTATAACAAAAATAAACTTGTAATTTTTTTACTTTATTCCTTTTATTTTTTTTTTTAAGTTTGCAATTACTATCTATGAATTTTAAAAAAATTATGCAATTGCCTTTAAATGCTTCAAAAAATTATCTGAAGTACACAACTATCTAGGGAAGCAAATATTCTGGTACACAATTCTCTGGGATGCAAATGTCTAAGTACTGGTGATGGGGAAGCTCTGGAGTTGGTTTGTGACAACATTGAGTTTTTAGAAATTACAAGGGTTGGTATCGGATTTGTTGAAGCTGGTCTTTTGGCTGCATTCTACATATTAAGAGTTGGGTGAGATAAGTGAAGCTTGGACAATGTTACGGTTGTGACAAAAGAATTAATTAAGTGCATCTCTATGCCGATAGGTGAACTTTTGACCTGCAGCTGTGTCAGGCATTTTGAGGGCTTTCTTTTAAGCTAATCTCATGCGTCCAGAGTCGTCTTTTTTTTTCTTTTTTTTTTAAAGGGAATGTTGACTTGTATTTTACTGTAAGGATTTGCCTTGTAGACAGGAAGTGATGCTTAGAGCCCCTGCACAGAAAACAGTGTTTTTCATGCTTTGCTTTCTTAGTGTTCTCACCCAGGGGATATTTTGTGTGAATGAGAAAGAGATCTAATTGTAGTGAAGTATAACAAGATTAAGAGAAGGAACCAGAAATCTGATACTAAAGAGGACAAGAGATAAACCTTTAGTCTTGTTCAAAAATCAGAAAAAGATAGTTAATTGGTTAACTTAATCATCCTAAGGAAAGAACTTTAGACAGCATTTGCTCAGAGCAACAATAAAATGTAAAAGTTTGTCAATTATATAAATTTTGAATTCTATTCTTATAAACGCTTGTTTTATTATCATTTTTGTTTGTCAAATGTGCAAATTAGATTTTATCATGTATATATAAAAATTAAGAATTACATATGAATTAAGATATATATATTAAACAACATTTCTCTGAAAAACATAAACATATAGGTAATATCAGACAGATTTTGGTCAACAATACGGTGATCCTTACTCATAGATACAGTAAGAGGAACCTGCAGATATTGGAGGCCATGTACATCAAATCTAAACAACCAACACTCAATAAAATCACCTTTAAATCCGGACATAACACATTACATTGCATTTGATTTAATGGTTTTGTTGTCATTTCGCGCTATCACGCGGTGTGATGTCATAAAACCGCAATGCAAATTTGAGAACTGCGTTTATTATTTTTGGTAACTATTGCCGTTGCCAAGTGGAGTTTTATGTCAGCACAAAATAAAATCATCGGTGATGGCGGATGTTATTGTATTACAGTCTAAATAACCTCTCTGAAGATGGCTCATGTGAGCCGAAAGCTTAGAAGCAAATTAATAAAATATTATCCAAATGTTGGAGAATTTTTGTCTTTATTTTCAACTGGAATTAAAGCCAAAATACGACGTTTAGAACGGCTCATGATTAAACATAATAGACATTCATTGTCTCTTATATTTAACAGCATATGTTTAGAAAATTATTTGCTGCCTCGATACACTAAATATATATATATATATAATAAGAGACTTATATAATAATTAGAAAAATGTTTATTTACAATGACCGCAAATGGAATGACTGCATCAAATTTATAGATACATCTGCTAGGAAGATTGGGTCATTGTGTCAGGCAGGAAGTTTTCTTATCAGAACCCATTTTACATATTTATAAATCTACCATTCATCTGTGAATTGAATACTGTTGCCATATCTGGTAGGATGCTCCTGATATTTATCCTGTGTCATATAAGTGTCACTGCTGACATTTAAGTCTAAACGTGGATCACCAGAGACCTCATTTTGATGTAATCGTGCTGCTGGGATCAAAACGAAGCTGCTGTAAATTAGCCACCACAGACAACCACACCTCTCCCCCCATTAGTATGGAACAGGCTTGCCTACCAGAGAGTAAAACACTACGCCTGCTCGGCCTGACACTCTCAGCGGACCTCAAGTGGAATGACTATGTCGAATCCATTGCTAAATCCGCTGCTATGAAAGTCGGCTCTCTGTGCAGTGCCTGGAAATTCTTTCCGCCTGAATCTATCCTGCACATTTATAAATCTACCATCCGCCCGTGTATTGAATACTGCTGCCACATCTGGTTGGGTGCCCATGCTATTCTCCTCGGGCTTCTTGACAAAATACAGCGGAGAATCTGTAATTTGATCGATACTGACTTAGCTGACCACCTGCAGTCACTCTCTCACCGGCATGACGTGACTTCCCTGTGCCTCTTCTATAAGTATTTTCACGGCTTCTCCTCGGATGAACTTAAATCACTGGTGCCTCCTAGGTGTGAATTTGCACGAGATACTAGATTGGCAACTAGGTCCCACCCCTTTACAGTGAAACCGATGAAATGTAACCGCAATTTCTACTCCAACAGCTTCTTTTCTCGCACTTCCTGCCTGTGGAATTCCCTTCCACATGATTGCTTCCCCAACAACTACAACCTCCAGGAGTTTAAATGTAAGGTCAATAGACACCTCCTAACACACTAACTCGCACCCATTCCCTCCAATACTCTCCCTACGTACCTCCTAACTCATCTATCACCCACCCTCTGACATTTCCTATACCCAATCACTCTATGTAACCCCCTGCGCTATAGTGGCAGTGGACTGCCTTGCTTGGGGTGATATGATTTAAAAAAAAAATACAAAAAAAAACATGATGTTGTAAAAATAATATATATATAGGTATATAACAAGCATTCATCTCAGAGAAAATAAAAATATCTGACGGAATTATTAAAAGGCGTTATTTTCTGATTTGACTTTGCAAACGTGGCAACGAGTAATCATTTCTGTGAGAAAACAAAAATGTTATGCGTTAGGAGGTGTCTATTGACCTTACATTTAAACTCCTGGAGGTTGTAACTGTCGGGGAAGCAAGTATGTGGAAAGGAATTCCACAGGCGGGAAGTGCGAGAAAAGAAATTGTTGGAGTAGAAATTGCCGTTACATTTTATCGGTTTCACTGTAAAAGGGTGGGACCTAGTTGCTAATCTAGTATCTACGAGGCGTAGTGTTTTACTCTCTGGGAGGCAAGCCTGTTCCATGCTAATGGGAGATAGTATGTATGGCGCGTAGTTGAGAAAGAGGTTTAAGAACACATTCGTAACACTAAAGAATCTCCAAAAGCCTCTATATTCAGAGTAACGTCCAGTATGATCACGTGATCTTAGCAAGTAGGTGATTCAAACCTCGCATAGAAGCCGTTATCAAAACTGAAGGAAACTTTATCAAATATGTGTATTATCCTCACAGCTTTTTTCAGTAAAAAGACATCATCATTTGTTTGTAAGAGTCATTTTTGTGTAACTATAAATCTGTCTTCAAATATATACATTTATATATATGCACAGGGTGTCCGTAAAGTTTGGGCGCACTTTAAAAAGGTTATAACTTTATTTGTATTTGCAATAGAAATAATTTGTAAAAAGGATTAGAAAAAAGTAAATCTATATTTTTTAAGGTTTTATTGAAATTTTATTTATGTTCCCACATGTCCTCCATTACTAGCAATACAAAGGGTAATACAATTTTACAGTTCATAGTTTTTTTACTTATTTAAAAATTATTACAAATTTTGTGGCAAAGGATTATTCAATAACTACTTAAAACTAGGTACGTTAATCTTTATAACAGTTGTTTACAGATTATTTATCCTACACATCATAATAGGATATTCAGTTGATATTTACCACTTCACCAAAAACACTCATATCCACATAACTACAGATGTTATATAGCAAGAAACAGACAAACACGTATATATATAAAAATATATCATAATCTTTTTTATTAACGACGATGGACCGTGTCGCCTAGGGAACAGAGAGCTGAGGGCGCTCTTCCAAGGTTGACCGGGGTGACGACGTGAGTGTACCTCTCTACTTAGCTCGTCTAGCTTCTTCTTCGACTTCTTAGACTGACTGCCTGTCGAGACTGACTTCTTCGACTTCTCTGTTTCGACTTCTGACTTCGACTGTGACTCGTCTGTGACTTCTGGAGACTGGCAAGACTGACTGGCTTCGACTTCTCTTCTACTGTCGACTTCTGGAGACTGACTTATCTGTGTTTTCGCAGTCTTTATATATCTTCCAAAACCGAGGACTCGTTTCTTCCGGTTTTGCCTTGATCACGCGACGCCTACGTAAATTCTCAGAGACCCTGTCTGTTTGCTCTGAGCTATTTCCGCTCTGCCGGAAATAGGGTCAAAATGACATCCGCTGCTTTCAATGACCGAAAACACCCACGCTTCATCCCTTCTTCGGGTGGGGCCAGATTATTATATTACACAGAGAAATAACCAGTCAAAGTTATTAAAAACTAGCAGTATAGCCCGGCGTTGCTCGGGTGTAATGAAAGCTTTAAAACTAATCCATGGACCTGGAGCTCAGACTCAGCCTAAAGAATATTTGTGTGAAGTTTGGTGAGAATCGGATAAAAATTGTGGATTTGTATAAAGAACATACAGACAGATAAACAGACACACACATCTTGCCTTTTATATATATATATATATATATATATATTATTGATTTTCTGCACTATTGTAAGAACTGCAACCTTGAAACTTCTGAATATCATTTCTTATGTCTTTGTCTATGAGTGTATAAAATTTGATTAAAATCGGACCACTCCTTCTATAACCTGTTTTTTTTATTATCGATTTTCGATATTTATCTGGGGTACCTCAACACAAAACCTATCTAAGAACACTTCTAGATGCTTATAGTACAACTGTGTAAATTTTCAAGAAAATCAGTTCAGCCATTTTGGAGTCTATAGGTAACAGACAGACATACACACAGACAAAGTTCCATTTATAAATAAGTTTAGATTAATTCACAAAATATTCAGTGGAGTACAGGAATATGGTAAAACTAAAATTTGATTCAAATGTTGGCACTGCAAGAACAACAATTGCAGCAACAAAAATAACAACATGAACAGTTATTACAATTACAACAACAACAGAAGTTTTTTTAGTTATTATTTAATAAATAATAATAGGATGTGCGTTATTGTCCAGTGGATATCGACTCGGAATGAGAAATCGGAGAGCCAAGTTCGAATTTCAGTTGAATTCATTGCAATCATATACGTGCAAATACCCTTGGGAAAGGTATTAATCCGTCTCTTCCCTCCAGCTATGGGTCAAATAACAGGACAGATTGGGTTCTATAGCCTTGGTTGGCAACCAGTCTACCGCAGAAAGCAATGGCAACCTACTGCAGGATAAGCTTAAATAGCAGGACAGATTGGGTTCTATAGCCTTGGTCGGCAACCAGTCTACTGCAGAAAGCAATGGCAACCTACTGCGTGATAATCTTCTGCCCAGTCAGTCCCTTTCGAGACATGATCGCCCAAGCATGTATCACATATGGCACTTAACTGACTGATTTAATAAAACTACAGAAGAAAAAACATCAGATTTATTCACTCCCGATGTTGTTGCTAATTCAATTAGCAAATTTTTATTCAATCCAGATGAATGGATAACTTTTCCTGTTTATTTTAGAAGATTTTTAAAGGGATCTACAAAAGGGATTGTTTGCATTGGAATGTTCAAAAGAAAGTTTGTTTATTATTAAAACGTTGTCCTCTGCTGAACAAGGAAAGTATGTAAATTTTATTTTGCAAAAAAAGCCAGATGAGATAAATTTTGATGAAACTAGTAATACTATTGAAAAATTTTTTTGATAGAAGTTCATTATTCAATACACGTTGACAATGTCTTAATTTTATAAAGTGTGACAATGAAGATTTTGTCACTTATGCTGGAGTTGTGAATTAAGAATGTGAGAAGTTCAAGTTAAATGAATTAACTTCAGATTCATTTAAATGCCGAATATCTGTACAGGGCTTAACTTTTAATAAGGATATAGAAATAAGGTCCAGGATATTTGCTAAATTAGAAATTAATCCCAAATTAATTCTCCAGAAAATAGTGGAAGAGTATCAAAGTATTGTAAATATAAAACTTGATATTGTAAGAATTAAGAGACATTTCACAATTATGTAGTGTCAAATTATCTAAGAAAAAGATTATACATATTTTTCAACTCCTAACAGAATTTTAAAAAAGACAATAAACCCCCTCAGTACATAACATTTGCCATTGTTATGAAATGGTATCAAATAATGAAAAAATGCTCGATATTTGAAGAAAAATATCTATTACCAGCAATACATTTTTGAATACAAAACCAAGACAACATGATTTTAGTGAAAAAAAAAACTTTTCATAAAAATGTGTGTGTGTGTGTGTGTGTGTGTGTGTGTGTGTGTGTGTGTGTGTATATATATATATAATTAGAAATATATGTTTATAAGATATATAGAAATATATAATTAGAAATAATATAAGATATTCATATATATATATATATATATATATATATATAATTAGAAATGTAAATGTATATATGTATATATCTATAGAGAGAGAGAAATATGCATAAAAATGTTTATAGATATATGTGTGTCTATATATATATATATATATAACAGAAATATATAAAATGTATTTAATAAGATGTATATTATATTTATCATAAATATGTATAACCAAAGATGTAATAATTAGAAATATATATATAAATGTTTATATATATATATATATATATATATATATATATAGGAAAAATTATTAAAAAGTTGTGAGTTTAAAAATGTATTTTTTCTGAAATATAAAATATAATAATAGAAATAAACAAATACTATTAAAAAATACATTTTTAAACTCACAACTTTTTAATAATTTTTCCTATACATATTAAGACAGTATACGAGGATCATCACTAAGTTATGTTTATATATATATATATATATATATATATATATATATATATATATATGTATAGAAATGTTTATATATATATATAATGTTTATATATATAAATGTTTATATATGTATGTTTATATATATAAATGTTTATATATGTATATATATATATATATATATATATGTATATATATATAAATGTTTATATATAAATATCTCTCTCTCTATATATATATATATATAAACATGTTTATATATATATTTATAAAAATGTTTATATATATATATATATATATATATATATATATATATATATATATATATATATATATATATATATATATATATATATGGTAGACCTCTATGCATTCTTGCCTTTGTCTGTTTTTATGTCTGACACCAGCCAATCACATTACTGTGAGGGGAAACGAAGGTGTATGCATATTCATTACATATTTATTACATCATGTATGTATATAATTAAGAATTTAAAATATATATATATATATAATTCGTAATATAGAATGTTTATATTATATATGTTTATTTGCGTGTATATATAATGAGTTGAATATATGGATCAAAATCCAACAAAAACTTACTACAAATCTGTGTTGCTAAAAGTTACTGCAAATTTTCTTCTTGTTTCAAATATAATGGTTGACAAATTGCTTAGCATTCATTAGTACATGAAAATTATCCTCAATTTTTTTAATGTTGTAATGTCATGGTCATGTACATGTTAAAGTATGAAAAAACTCTTCTTTCTATAAACAGAACATTACTACAGTATTCATAGCTGATTCTATTAATTGATGGCTTAAGTTTTTTAAGTTACCACAACTCACACCCCTGAAGATGATCTTGGAAGGAGACTTGGGAACACTGTTGAATGAATAATAAAATCATCTGTCGGAGTTACAGCTCATTTTTTACATTTTTCAATTATAATACACAAAAGAGGATTCATGAGTATGAACAGATTTTATTAAAAATAAGCAAACACAATCTTACAATTTATTTAATCTGACATATATATATTTAATAATTCAAAACTATTGTGGATCTGGGGTAAGATCCAATTAATAACACAATGCAAGGTAGTCTGGTATAAACGCAATATATTGTAGAGAAATAGCTACATAGAAGGTTAGTATAACGTCGTAACAATACGGTTGGTTGAATACGAGAGAATGTGAGATAATAACAAGACGTGAGACTTAGCAATGCAATAACCTCAGGACTAGATCTCCTGTAATACACTGTAGTCCTCCCCCTGTAGTAGTAATACTACTACTATAAATGGTCTGTGGAAGAGTTCATCTTTAGAGTAATAGGGAAGGTCCCCCAACACCCACCTTCCCAAGTTCTTTTTCACTTGGTATGTCCTTTAATACTTCCTCCTTTTCGGGTCGATTATTAACTGATTCGTTGATTTCCTCTTTCTTTTCAACCTCCTCTGTTGAGGTTCCAACTGGGGCATTTGAATATCAAATGTGTCATAAATGGTGTCTAACGCCTCTTCCTCCTGAGGTGTGTCAATTTCGTCTTCAGTCAGCCTTTTTTTTATCTGGTTTATATGACACTTGTGAGCAAACATAGGTCCGTCAATCATGTCGGCCATGTTGCCAATCTGTCTTTTGATGACACCTGGTTCCCAAAATGACATTGTTTTTATAATTTTTAAAATAAACTTTTTCATTTTGACTGAAGGTTCGCTTTGATGGGATAATTGTTGGTACATGCTCTTTTTGTTTTGGGATTAATTTATCGAACACCGACCTCACTTTCCATGCAAACATCAATTTGGCGGGTGACAGTGTCGATGGTGCTGATTTATTTGGTGTTATTCTATATACCTGTAAAAATTGTTGAAGTGCTTTTCTCGTTGGCATGCCCAACGTTTTTTTTAGAGCCCTCTTTAGGGTGTCTACAAAACACTCTACCAGGCCATTTGACCTTGGATGATATTGAGGGATTTTAATGTGTTCAACCTGAAATGTCAGGCAGAACTCTTTAAATTCTTCCGAAATGAATTGTCTCCCGTTGTCGCTCACTAAACAGTCGACAACACCGAACCGAGCAAATAGCTCATGTAAATGATTTATTGTATTTCTTATCGTTGGTCTCTTGCATTGAAACACTTCAGGCCACTTTGAATAACTATCCACAACTACTAAATAGTATAGTCCATCAATAGGACCAGCGTAATCAATATGGACCCTTGACCAGGGTTGATCCATTTTCAGCCAAGGTTTGTGTTTTATTGGCACTGATTTAGCTGCTAGGGCGCAGCCTTTTCATTTATCCACTATGTTACAATATCCGTGTCCATTTTCGGGCAAAAAACGTAACTCCTCATTAGGCTCTTCATTCAGTTCCTACCAGGATGTCCTGTATGGAAATCTTTCAATATCCTTTTCTGTAATGCTTTTGGAACCCTATCCGTGTATAGTAGTACAGTCGCTCATGGAGAAGCTTTCTGCAATAAGTTGGTCTTTTTCAGCAATTTTCACTTTTGTTTTTTAATTTCTTTTAGCAATACGGGCAGTTCCTGAATTGTGTTACAAAGAGTATTTTTTAATTCGCCTTCTGGTCTTCGTGCAGCAAGAACGGAGTCTTCAAGTGGTTCTATCTGTGGAGGAATCAGTCTCAATAGACCATCCACTTGCCCAATTTTGTTAGAAGATAAATATTGTAATTTAAAATTGTAATTCAATAAAATAGCACCCTACCTCAACAAATTTTTATAATAATAAGATATATATATCTATTAGATTGTTACGAAAATAATGGCCGCTCGAAGTGTTGTATTTTGAAATGTCATTTTAATATAGTATTCACGGTATATGTTAAGTGAATTTTGGTAAACATAATAATTAATGTGTGCTTCTTGATAATACTTAACTTTTTTTCAGACAGAAATATTCTTGAAGCATAAAAGCTCTTAATTATGAACATGACAAAAAACTTATCTTTGTTTACTTTTCTTGAAGGTCTTCACACTTGGACACAGTGCCTCCCTAATTTCTGCCAATATCAACAGAGCAGGGGGGGGGGGTAGATGGGTCCACAAGTGATTAGATAGTACGAAGACGGTTCCAGAAATTCTGTACTGGTGATGAGAGTCTTGAAGATGAATAAAGTAGAGGATGGTTATGCAGTCTTAACAACGAACAATTACAAGCAGTTGTTGAGCAAAACCCACAACAAAGTGTCAGATAAATTGTTCAGATGCTTGGTGTCAGCACTGCAACAGTCTCACACCATTTGAAGAGTATTGGCGAGATAAAAAAAAGCTCAGTGAAGGAGTTTCTTTATAATCTCAATAAAAAATCATGAAAATCAAAAGCTTAGGCATTTTGAGGTGGGCTCGATGCTCTTTCTGCGTAACACCAATGATCCATTTCTTGACCGAATAGTCACTTGTGATGAAAAGTGGATCCTTTACGATAACCGTAAATGACCAGGTCAATGGCTTGATTATGATGAGTCTCCCAAACATGAAAAAGTAGTTGTCAGCTACTTTCTGACATTTCTGCCCTACTTTGGCCCAATAAAAACATAGTAGATTGATATAAACCTAACTTCTGAGATCACTACTATTCCTACCATGGTCTTACTTCAAAGCACTAAAACGGATATTTCTCTAGACTGCTACTAATATCCACCTTATTAACACACTTTTCGCTATGTGAAATAGCAAAGGATTCAACTCGTTCTAAAGAAAATAAATTAAGATATAGTATTTAGTCTGAATCTTTGAATAATTTCATTTTATTCCCTAAGTTCTCGTTAAAAAACTATTTATACTATTTACATTTTTGGACATTAGTTTTCGTCTTTGTTATCATATTCACAACACTTCAACCACTGTACACTCTGTTCTTTTTCAGGTGATTGAAATTTCAAACCAAATGTTTTATTTTGCCCATCGGGTTAGATTGTTCCAGTTGCATGCACCATATCTCAGTTTTCTTTTTTTTTTCTTTTAAATAACTCACCTCTCCAAATTTTTGTTCACCTCTGCAGTGGCCTGTTATTGAACTCACAACCCTTTGTATCAAATCACTGGTTTATTTCAACCAACTCTTATCCTACCTCCTATATACACTGGTGACCTGTTGTGAACACATTTGTAACAAGCTATTTTTTTTTAGAGACACAAAAAAAAAAATGAATAAAAACTGTTCTTTGCTATTCGTAAAGTTTCCTAAAAATAAAGAAGCATTAAAAAAATTTTCTTTGAATCTTCAACAGTGGAGATAAAAGAACGAATTTACCAGGTTTTACGTGTGTTAAACTGAAAATCAATACTTTTCTAAGATGTTTTTTTATTCATAAACTAGATTTAAACAAGAGAATCTCCACCTCCTCTTTTTCAGCAAAATGACAAGAATAATCTAGAATGTTTCTGAATAAGCTGATCCTCAATTTTAATAACAGATGGTTGAATTTTTATTTGAGATGAGTAAAGCGGAGATTGGCAATTCTTGAATGATGGAACATTAATGAACTGGGAACAATTCATTGATGCTCTAAATTACAAGCAAAAAAAAGTCGTCAGTTGAATTTCTTTGTTTCAGGTTTCATAATTAATGTGAATTCCATGTGGGGTCTGCTGTAGATTTTATTTTGCAACTTAATTTCTGCTCAGATTGGTTTGAATGAAATCAAGAAATCAAGCATCTTAAAAAATGAAAAGAGAACTTTATTAATGAACAAAGAGATTTCTTTCTTGCTTTCTTTTTGTTGGGAAGTTGTGTTATCAAAATAGAGATTAAGAAGCAAATATAAATTCTTGTAGAATTTTTGTTTTTCACTTGTCTTTATTAAACAGTCTTATTAAACAATTTGAACTCCAATTGAATTCGTTTCATTCGCTTATTCACAAATAACCTTGAGAAAAGTATTAATCCATCTCCCTCCTGCTTTAGGTTGAATAATAGCAGGACAGATTCGATTCTATAGCCTTGGTTGGCAACCAGTCTACCACAGAAAGTAATGGCAACCTAATGTAGGAAAATATTCTGTCAGTCTCAAAAGAAACATGATTGCCCAATCATGTATCACATCAGACACTTAACTGGTTGACTGAGATAGTGATACAGGTAGATATGAATAGCCTGTGATAGAGAGCTAAATAGTAATACACATAAATATGAATACATTGTGACAGAGAGAGAGATACAAGTCCTGCTATTTAACCCATAGCTGGAGCGAGAAGAGATAGATTAATACTTTTCCCAATGTTATTTGCACGTAAGTGAATGCAACAAATTCAACTGGAATTCAAACTTGGCTTTCTGATTTCTCATTCTGAGCTGACATCCATTGCACCACAATGCATCTACCCATCTCAATTTGTTCTTATTTATTGTCACTTGTCAAACCAAGACCGCCACCCTATTGTTTCCTTTTCCTTATTCATAGTCCTTCACCATGCCTTTCTTGATCTTCCTTGTTGCCTTTTTTCTTCAGGGTCCAGGTCAGTGCTGTGTTGTTGTTGTTGTTTGGGTCTTGCCTTTAAGTGTAGCTCTCTTCTTCATCAGGTTTTGACATGAAAGAGTGCAGTGGAAGCACACTGAGGTAGTTTTCAACAAGAGAGGTAACCATGTGACAAAGAGGTTGGTTGGTTTATTTAACCAGCGTATCAACTTTCATTAGGTGATTTAATGCTGAAAATCGTTTTGATTTGTTTTATTTAGTTTATTTGTTTTATTGTTTTTGTTTGTTTATATGTTTTTCAAAAAAGGTTTTGTTGGTAAGATTTTTCATTCAAAAAAGGTTTGGTTGATAACATTTTTCATTCAAAAAAAGTTTTGATGGTAACATTTTTCATTCAAAAAGGGTTTTGTTGGTAACATTTTTCATTCAAAAAAGGTTTTGTTGATATCGTTTTTCATTCAAAAAAGGTTTTGTTGGTAACATTTTTTCATTGAAAAATGGTTTTGTTGGTAATATTTTTCATTCAAAAACGGTTTTGTTGGTAATATTTTTCATTCAAAAACAGGTTTTGTTGGTAATATTTTTTATTCAAAAACAGTTTTGTTGGTAAATACTTTCATAGCATTTTGACCCCAGTTTGAGGGTTAACTATTTACTCATAGCTGGGACCCTAACAGGTGCCACCACTCTGGGTCAAGGTGGACCTGGGAACAACAGCAATTAAGAGGTGGTTCCATGCTCCTCACAACCTCCCAATCAGAGGCTTTGCTGCCAGATGCAGTTTAAGGTCATACCCAGGACCTGACAAAGAGGAACATAGCATCCAATGTTGGTGTCTTTATATGAATCTTCACTTCTTTTAAATTATTAATCCTTGCCATGCCAGGTTAGTTTGAAGTTGTGAAAGACAAGTGAAGTAGAGGGTTTTTTTATTTTTGGGTCCCTGTGCTGAATACATGTCAGTTAAGACACAGAAAAGGCCTTGAGTCCTTTTATGGATATGTTTGTTGAGATTAGTCACATCAAGATTTCTCCATTAACAGCAGAACAGCTGGGCATACACTGATATGGGCCTTTTTGCAACTTGTACAAATCTGAGTCTTTGTCAACTATCTTGTGTCAATAAAAGTGATGGAAAAACCAGTAGTTAGCAATCTGCTTTTGGTGAGACTTACTTTGTTATCATCAGCGATCCAGTATCTTGTAGAGACATTGACTTTTTTAGTTTTCATTTTTAAATGAAGTTTATCCCAAGCAAGGTAGTAAAGCTACTGGGACGCAGAAGGTGATGGAGTGTGGAAGTGTTAGAAACTGGAACAATTGCTAGGAAGCGTGAACAGAGGAAGAGTAATCAGGAGAGTCGATAGGGATTGACATTGCATTTAAATTTTTGCAGATTAAAGTTAGCTGGAACCAGAAGTGAGTTCCACAATTTTTTTTTTTTTTTTTTTTTTTTTTTTTAATCGTATCACCCTGAGCAAGGTGGTAACGCCACTGATGTGCAGGGGGCTACATAATAGTGAAAAGATTGGACAAGAGAAAGCCGGAAACCACATCCTAAACAGGGAACAAGGGATGAGCCTCTTAACCTGTTCAATAGACGTGGGTGGAGTGTGAACCAAGGGCGATAGATAGATCTATCTACTCCAATTGAAAAAAAAAAGTGAGAAGATTGGAAAAGAGAAAGCCAGAAACCACATCCTAAACAGGGAACAAGGGATGAGCCTCTTAACCTGTTCAATAGACGTGGGTGGAGTGTGAACCAGGCGATAGTTTAGTCTATCTACTCCAATTGTAAGAAAAGAAATTGTTAGCATAGAACTTATGGCTACATCTCACCAACTTAACTTTAAATTGATGAAATCTCAATGCCAGTTGAGTCAGTTAAGTGCCATATGTGATACAAGCTTGGGTGATCATGTCTCTTTTGATCCATCACTGACTAAGAAGATTTTCTCACAGAAGGTTGCCATTTCTTTCTGCAGTAGACTGGTTACCAACCAAGGCTATTGAACCTAATCTGTTCTGCTATTCAACCATGATACTAATAGTCAGTTAAGTGTCATATGTGATATATACTTAGAAGAAGATGTCTCTTTTGATTCATGACTAATTAAGCAGAAAATTTTCCTGCAATAGGTTGTTATTTGTTTGTGCAGTAGACTGGTTGCCAACCAAGACTATAGAAATCAATCTGTCCTGCTATTTAATCAATAGCTGGAGGGAGAAGAGATGGATTAATACTGTTCATAAGCATATTTGTTCGTAAGTGAATGCAACAAATTCAACTAGATTTCAAATTCAGCTCCCTGATTTCTTGTTCTGAGCTGATATCCACTGCACCACATCCGTAGTGAATTTAACGCACATCCATAATGCATTTAAATTCAACGAGTCTAGGCACCACAGTGAAGAGTTCATCCGAACAATTAACTTTACATATTCTGTTTCATATGTTCCCACCCACCATGCAGTGGTTTTCGAGGCAGTAGCTTCACTTGTCATTATTCACTGCTTTTATTTCTTCCCAAAACAACAGCACCGTTTAGATGGATGTTATACTCTTCTTCTCAGAAGAGTACTTGATCTTTCATGGCGAAACCACCCAACTCTAGAAATGATATATGGAGACCTCCCAAGAGTATCAACCTTAGTTCAAAAGAGACATGTCCAGTTTGCTGGGCATTGTGCACATGCCACAGATGAACATATTTCATCATTTGTATTATGGAGGCACTCATCATCTCACAATCGATCTCGTAAGTTAACCTTTCCAGACAGAATACATAGAGATACATCTATCGCCAAGGAAGACCTTACAGGAGCTATGACAAATAGGGAATACTGGAAGGGTGTAGTGAGTTCTATCGAATGATGATGATTTCTTCCTATTTCTCTCTCTTCTCTGCCTGTCCCTCTTTTAATTATTAAGTCAACAATCTATTGTTTCACTCAACATCTACACACCCTTGCCTTATATTTCTACAGCCTCCACCAAATTTCAAATGCCTTAGGGCGTCAAATAATGGTTTAAATCATTTGAAACTTTGTAAGATTATTATTTTACAATTCATATTTTACTTAAAATTTATATTAGGTCTGAAACTAATGACATAATCAAGCATTACAATTTGAAAAGTTTAAAGAAAATATTTAATCCAACATCTTCAATTACAATGCAAAAAATTCATGATGAATATATTTTGAAACTAGCAGTATAGCTCGGCGTTGCTCAGGTGTAATGAAAGCTTTAAAACTAATCCATGGACCTGGAGCTCAGACTCAGCCTAAAGAATATTTGTGTGAAGTTAGGTGAGAATCAGATAAAAATTGTGGATTTGTATAAAGAACATACAGACAGATGAACAGACACACACGAACATCTTGCCTTTTATATATATATATATATATATATATATATATATATATATATATATATCGATTTTCTGCACTATTGTAAGAACTGCAACCTTGAAACTTCTGAATATCGTTTCTTATGTCTTTGTCTATGAGTGTATCAAATTTGATTAAAATCGGACCACTCCTTCTATAATCTGATTTTTTCAATTATCGATTTTCCATATTTATCGGAGGTACCTCGACACAAAACCTAGCTAAGAACACTCGCAGATGCTTATCGTAAAACTGTGTAAATCTTTGCATCAACAAACATTATGCTGATGTTAGCAAAAAGTACATGTATTGCAAAATCAAAGTAAGATGATATATAATTGTCTGAAGAGACAAAAATCTTTGCCTCAGCTGACAAAATGCTAACATCAGCATAAAGTACATGTATTGGAAAGTCAAAGTAAGATGATAAGTAATTGTCTGAAGTTGCAAAATCTTTGCATCAGCAAACAATATGCTAATCTCAGCATAAAAATACATGTATTGCGAAGTCACAGTAAGAAGATCTGTCATTGTCTGAAGAGACAAAATCTTTGCATCAGCAAACAATATGCTAATCTCAGCATAAAAAATACATGTATTACGAAGTCACAGTAAGAAGATCTGTCATTGTCTGAAGAGGCCAAAATCTTGCATCAGCAAACAATATGCTAATCTCAGCATAAAATACATGTATTGCGAAGTCACAGTAAGAAGATCTGTCATTGTCTGAAGAGACAAAAATCTTTGCATCAGCAAACAATATGCTAATCTCAGCATAAAATACATGTATTGCAAAGTCACAGTAAGAAGATCTGTCATTGTCTGAAGAGACAAAAATCTTGCATCAGCAAACAATATGCTAATCTCAGCATAAAATACATGTATTGCGAAGTCACAGTAAGAAGATCTGGTTCGAAGAGACAAAATCTTTGCATCAGCAAACAATATGCTAATCTCAGCATAAAATACATGTATTGCGAAGTCACAGTAAGAAGATCTGTCATTGTCTGAAGAGACAAAATCTTTGCATCAGCAAACAATATGCTAATCTCAGCATAAAATACATGTATTGCGAAGTCACAGTAAGAAGATCTGTCATTGTCTGAAGAGACAAAATCTTTGCATCAGCAAACAATATGCTAATCTCAGCATAAAATACATGTATTGCGAAGTCACAGTAAGAAGATCTGTCATTGTCTGAAGAGACAAAAATCTTTGCATCAGCAAACAATATGCTAATCTCAGCATAAAATACATGTATTGCAAAGTCACAGTAAGAAGATCTGTCATTGTCTGAAGAGACAAAATCTTTGCATCAGCAAACAATATGCTAATCTCAGCATAAAATACATGTATTGCGAAGTCACAGTAAGAAGATCTGTCATTGTCTGAAGAGACAAAATCTTTGCATCAGCAAACAATATGCTAATCTCAGCATAAAAATACATGTATTGCGAAGTCACAGTAAGAAGATCTGTCATTGTCTGAAGAGACAAAATCTTTGCATCAGCAAACAATATGCTAATCTCAGCATAAAATACATGTATTGCGAAGTCACAGTAAGAAGATCTGTCATTGTCTGAAGAGACAAAATCTTTGCATCAGCAAACAATATGCTAATCTCAGCATAAAATACATGTATTGCGAAGTCACAGTAAGAAGATCTGTCATTGTCTGAAGAGACAAAAATCTTTGCATCAGCAAACAATATGCTAACGTCAGTATAAAGTACATGTATAGAAAAGTCAAGCTAGGATGATCTGTAATTGTCTGAAATGACAACAATCTTCACATCAAATAATATGCAAGAAAAGGAGAATTTTTTAGGTGAAAAAATTACCTTTTGAATAACAATGAAATCTGTTCATAACCATCTCTTTTTACTTACATATATGCATTTAAAATCAATACTTCATCTCAGAACTGTCATGATATTAGGAAGGCCAGAGGCAATATTGGTAGAACTGCTAGTATAAAATTAATAGAGATACGAATACTAGTAAAAAAAATGAATAAAATTATGACATTTTATTTCAGAATTGTATATAACATTAGGAAGGCTGTAGAAGACATTCGCTGAACTGTTGGTGTAAAACAATAAAGATAGGGATACTAGTCAGAAAAATGAGTAGAATAATAACATTATTCTATCTCTGAATTATACATAACATTAGGGATGTCAGAGAAAACTTTGGCTGAACTGTTGATGTAAAACAATAAAGATAGGGATACTAGTCAGAAAAATGAGTAGAATAATAACATTATTCTATCTCTGAATTATACATAACATTAGGGATGTCAGAGAAAACTTTGGCTGAACTGTTGGTGTAAAACAATAAAGATAGGGATACTAGTCAGAAAAATGAGTAGAATAATAACATTATTCTATCTCTGAATTATACATAACATTAGGAATGTCAGAGAAAACTTTGGCTGAACTGTTGATGTAAAACAATAAAGATAGGGATACTAGTCAGAAAAATGAGTAGAATAATAACATTATTCTATCTCTGAATTATACATAACATTAGGAATGTCAGAGAAAACTTTGGCTGAACTGTTGATGTAAAACAATAAAGATAGGGATACTAGTCAGAAAAATGAGTAGAATAATAACAATTTCATCTCTGAATTATACATAACATTAGGAATGTCAGAGAAAACTTTGGCTGAACTGTTGGTGTAAAACAATAAAGATAGGGATACTAGTCAGAAAAATGAGTAGAATAATAACAATTTCATCTCTGAATTATACATAACATTAGGAATGTCAGAGAAAACTTTGGCTGAACTGTTGGTGTAAAACAATAAAGATAGGGATACTAGTCAGAAAAATGAGTAGAATAATAACAATTTCATCTCTGAATTATACATAACATTAGGAATGTCAGAGAAAACTTTGGCTGAACTGTTGATGTAAAACAAGAAAGATCAAAATTTGCTGTCATTATATATATAATTATATATAAGATAACCACTTTTGCTTTCCATCTGCATGGCTGATGCTAACCTCCAGAAAAGCAACTCATTGAATCTTCTTTGTCTCATATTTTCCATTGAAATGACATGGAAATATTATATTGAATCGATTATTGGGGCTACTGCTAGAACAGTTCATTTACTGTGTCGGGCTAGACAGTTTTTCCCACCCAAATCTATCTTAGATATTTATAACTCTACCATCCATCCATGAATTGAATATTTCTGTTACATCTCATCTGGTGCTTCTGTTATGAATTTAAAAATTCTTGATGAAATCCAAATAAAATTCTGCAATATTATTGGTCACAACCTGACATCTCAGCTTCAGTAACTTTCCCAACTCTGTAACATAGCTTTCCTATGTGTTTTCTCTCAATATTTTCATCGTAATTGTTCTGATGTTCCTTCCCACTTAGGTACTTAGACTTTATGAATTCAAGTGCAGTACTAGATTGCAGCAGGGTCTCATCATTTGACAGCTGAAATGGCTACATGTAACTGTTATATCAAGTGCATGATGGCAGAACAAAGATGAAACAATGGAAGTTTATGAAATAAATGTGTTAGTGCAAAAATAAAAGGGATAACTCGGGGTAAATGTTTCTCATTAAAAGAAAGTGATAAGTAGAATCATGAAAGTTGTCCATGGAGGCATACGATAGGAGAGGGAGGGTGAGTTGTGACATACTGCAGTGATGGCCTTTGGTAAGTGTCATTAGAGATGGGAGGTTGTGCTCCAATGATCTTTGTGAATCATGGCTGGTATGTCGACCGACTGCCGCCAAAGAAATCCCTTTGATGGGGTTTTATATCTTTTTCTTAGGCTTAGGTCAGCTTCAATTTTTATTTTCTTTCTTTAGACAGGAGTGGGTGCTATTGGCAAAAATTCTGGATTGTATTTTTAATTGAGGGTGTAAGTGAAACAAAAGCTATGTGCAGAGCTTATGCACAGATGACAAATTTTTTAATTCAGTCTTGGGTTTCGGAGAGTTCACATCTGGCCAGTGGTGGAAATTTGTGTAACATGAATCAGATGAAGATATGGTTTTAGGAAGATTATAACAACTGTAAGTTTTCTTCTATCACACGTGTTGAGCTTTCAAACACTAGAAATTTCATATTTCGAGAAAAACAAGGTGAAAGCAAAGGAGATACTTGATTCGCTGATTAAGCCAGTGTTTCTCAACCAGTTTACTTCGGGGCACACTTGTAGAAAAACTACAACTCCAGGGTGTACTTTAAATATCAATGAGGAAAAATGATTCATGAAATTCGAAAATAGGAAAGTAATAAAGGGATGAGAGCATATAATTTTAAGACATTACATTGTATATTTACATACACTTGTGTGAAACCTGGGCTTGATGTACTTTTTATATCGTTATAATGGGGCCTCACATTAGTGAAATCGTTGAGAGGATGGCCCCGAAACGGTGCACATTCTCTCCTGATGACCCCAAGTTAGGAACAGATTAGAAGACACCTGGAAAGACAGAGGACGCTGGGAAAGACCAGATGATCTCATCGGGTCAGCAATCCAGAGTTCATTGAACAATTGCTAAAAAGGAAAATAAAAGGAAATGCCCTCAGGATTCGCCGAAAGGGAGGAAAGATGATGAACCCAAACAGAATAATCGGCAGCAAACCCGGAATGATAAATAAACCATGAATTTAGAAAAGTGTACAAACTTCCTATGTGTTTGTGGTCAGAAATTCAGGTCCCAAAAGGGAGTGAAGATTCACCTTACAAAAATGAGTTGTGCTTATTTGAAAACAGTTCAGGATCAGTGCTCAGTCGACACAGACAAGATGTCGAAAAACCAATGCCATGATGTTTACCACTGTGCTGAGGTTATCCAAGCTGTTGAATCGAAGGATGGGACGCAACCCAAACTGCCAAGAATCAAATTTCCACCAGCATCCAGATCAGAAGTATGGTGTTTGCTAGACAACATCATTAGCAAAACATTACATAAAAGCTAGGAAGGAAGAAATATCATGACTGATCGTGAATGCGTAATGAGGTTCACGTTGCATTCTTGGAACACGAGTTTTGTTGTTTTTTGAAATTTTTGTAAATCTAATTTCGCCACTAGACATTTGAGCTAGTACATCTACAACACTTGTATATCGTTATGATGGGGCCTCACATTAGTGAGCAGGGCCAGTGTGCAAGTGAAACCATTGAGAGGAAGGCCCTGAAACGGTGCGCATTTTCTCCTGATGGTCCCAACGTTAATATAAATTTGAGAGGAACACATTAAAAGAAATTCAATGAAGTCATATGCCATAGAGAAGCTCGGTGGAAATATCATTGGCATGAGGAGCATTACACATTCAGCTCGCTTCAGGTGAGTTTCAATTATTTTCCAATAATTTCTTTCTTCTCGTATATTTACATATGCTTGTGTGAAACCAGGGCTTGATGTACCTTTGGCTTGTGTACCTGGGCTTGATGTACCTTTGGCATGTGTACCTGGGCTTGATGTACCTTTGGCAAAGAAAAGAAATTACCTTTTAATGGTTGTCATTTTTGGTTTTTCTTCTTTCTTCTTCTTTTATATGCTGTGTCCCTTCAGGACATAACCGATCATGGCCCTCCACTTCCTCCTACCTCTTATAACTCTTAACATCTTTTCTCTTGTCATTTCTCTCTAACCCTGCATTGTCATCTACTTGTTGAAGTGCATCAAGTATGTCACATGATGCTTTCCCTATCTCTCTTTTTCCCCTTTGTCTTGTGAGTATCAGATTCTCCAAGCCTTCCTTTCTCATGACATGCCCCCAGAAACTTCAGCTGTCTCTTCCTCATATTAAGTATAAGTGTCCTTTTCATTAACATCTTCTCTAAAACCTTGTTGTTGCTCAAATATTTGGTCCATGTTATCCTCAGCATTTTTGGTTCGGAATCCACAAAGAGGATTAGCAATATATTTTTTGTTGAAAGGGATTTATTGTTTGCTATGTTTTTTTTTTTTTGTTTTTTTTATAGAGAATGATTTAAATTTCTTAAGGAAGGCAAAATGATTATCAGCTTGTTAAAGATTAAGGAATTTAGTTTAATCTCCAGTTTAAAATCTCAAATGACAGTGACTTGACTTAAACATACGAAGCCATGTGTTTGGTGTATCTCTCCTTTTCAAAAATAAATTTTTTTTAAATCCCTTCAGGAAGGCAAAAGGGAAAGAACTATCTACTTCTATTTAAATATTAAAGAATTTAGCATCCAGTTTTAAATTCCAAGTGACAAAGATTTAGAAATGGAGGCCATATGCTTGGTGTTTCTAGCTTTAAAAAAACTAAAGATTTTTAAAATCCTTTGAGGAAGGCAAAAGGTAAAGGATTATCCACTCCTTAAAGATGAAAGAATTTAGCATCTAGTTTAAAATCTCAAATGACAATGACTTGACTTAGACATGAAAGCCATGTTCTTGGTGTCTCTCACCTATTAAAAATAATGATTTTTAAAATCTTTTAAGGCAGTCAAAAGGGAAAAGATTATCCCCTTCAACAGGTGTTTACTCATGCAACCAGATTGGCAACTGGGTCCCACCCATTCACAGTTAGATTAACCAAATGCAGACAACAATTCTACTCCTGCAGCTTCTTTTCTCACACTTCCCGCCTGTAGAACTCGCTTCCATATTCTTGCTTTCCTGATGGCTACAACCTCCAGGAATTTAAATGCAATGTCAATACTCATCTCTTAACTACTTGACCCTAGTTCTTTCCACACTGCCCTGTATATCGTTTCCTTTCTCTCCACCTTTGCAACTGTCATCACACCTGTATTCCCATCCTTCTCTTGCTCCTTTCTAACTGGCTCGTCTTCCTCTTCACTCTCTTCTAATTAATCTTTTTACTCTTATGTAGCCCCCTGCACATCAGTGGCGTTCCCGCCTTGCTCGGGGTGATACAATTAAAAAAAAAAGATTAAGGAATTTAGCATCCAGTTTAAAATCTCAAATACCAAATGACCCTACTTAGACATGGAAGCTATGTGCTTGGTGTCTTTTGTCTTTAAAAAAAATTAAGATTTTTAAAATCTGTTGTGGAAGGCAAAAGAAAAAGTATTATCCACTCCTTCTTGAAAATTAAGGAATTTAGCATCCAGTTTAAAATCTCAAATACCAAATGACCCTACTTAGACATGGAAGCTATGTGCTTGGTGTCTTTAGTCTTTAAAAAAAATTAAGATTTTTAAAATCTGTTGTGGAAGGCAAAAGAAAAAGTATTATCCACTCCTTCTTGAAAATTAAGGAATTTAGCATCCAGTTTAAAATCTCAAATGACAATGACTTGATTTAGACATGGAAACCATGTGTTTGTTGTATATAACTTTTTGAAAAAACTTTTTATTTTAAATATAAAAATAATTCATAAATTACTCTTCTGCTATCTTCAGGTGCACTTGATTACCTCTCAGAGTGCATTAGTGTGCCCAGGCTTGCTGTTTGAGAAATGCTGGATTAAACCAACACTTACAGAGAATGGGGAGTAAAACCGGAAAAGGGATGCCGACTATCCACATTGGCGATAAAAAACGAACTGGAGAAGAAAGATCATGTTTTTGGTTGCAGTCACCAAGAAATTTAAGATCTGAACATCTAGAGACAGGTAAGCTGAGATTTTCTATCAAGAGAGTTGAAGCCAAGCAGCTAGTAGCAGACAACTGTTTGGAACTGAAACATCATATTTGGCTGAAGCAATATTACAATTTGATTATTATTATTTTTTATTCTACAGTGAGGTTCAGCCTCTACATGGTCCAGGAGCCACTTGAGGTGGAGGGTTAAAGTTAGAGGCAGTTTATGCTGACAGAAGGAGGAGGAAGATAACGGTTAACCCTATACTTAACAAATACAAAACTTCAAATATTTTGGAAGTGTTTTAACAGAGTACAGAAATGCAATACTGAAATCTGAAGGTAAATTGGGACAATCAAAGATGTTTTTCAAAAGACAAGCACAGTACTGAGAAACAGGTAAACTTCATAAGAAACAGAGAAAAGAGTATTGAATTGTTACATGACATCTGTACTCTTATATGGCAGTGAAGGTTAGAACCGGAAATAAGAAATGAAGTTCGTTTGAGTACTTTCCATGGAAATAATGATAGAACAGTGAGAGGCTTGCCATGTCCTGCCTGTAAATAAGCGGTAAGAAAGGTGAAAAATAATTTGCCACCCACAAGGACTTAGAGATGCTTTTGGACTTCATTGAGACCAGAAACTGAGAACTTAGCAGCTGCCGCCCAAATATAACAACAGTACTCTATTTTCGTGCAGATCTGGCTCTTGTAAAGGTGGAGGATAGCACGAGAAGTCAGTTACTACTGAAGGACAGGGAACTGGCTATTTTTGCAAGATCTCCCTTTAAATACACGTTGTTCTTAAAGACAGGAAATACAGAGGAGGATTTCCAACAAGCTGAAAAACAAGAAGCAGCAAGACATTAACTTGAAGAAAGAGATTATAATGGCTGAAACGATGTGAGTATGCTAGGTATTGCCAAAATGGATGCATTTTTTTCTGAAATAAAGAAGCCAAAAGAAACTTGAGATTTGATTGAGAATTACTTGCTGCATCAGTCAGTTAAGTGCCATACATGGTACACACTTGGGCGATCATGTCTCAAAAGAGACATGACTGACTGGGTAGAACATTTTCCCACAGTAGGTTGCCATTACTTTCTGTGGTAAACTGGCTACCAAACAAGGCTATAGAATCCGATCTGTCCTGTTATTTAACCTATAGCTGGAAGGAGAAGAGACCGATTAATACCTCTCCCAAGGGTATTTGTCAGTCAGTCAGTTAAGTGCCATACGTGAAACATGCTTGGGCGATCATGTCTCGAAAGAGACATGTCTGACTGGGCAGAAGATTATCTCGCAGTAGGTTGCCATTGCTTTCTGCAGTAGACTGGTTGCCAGCCAATGCTATAGAACGCAATCTGTCCTGTTATTTAACCCATAACTGGACGGAAGAGATGGATTAATACCTTTCCCAAGGGTATTTGCGCATAAGTGAATGCAATGAATTCAACTGGAATTTGAACTCGGCTCCCCCGGTTTCTCGTTCTGAGCCGATATCCATTGCACCACAACGCACATCCTGTATTTGTACATAAGAGAATTTGACTGGAATTCTAACTTGGCTCTCTGATTTCTTGCTTTGAGTCGATATCCACTTCACCCAATGTGGGTGTGCCTTTCTGGTACAGTTGATATTACAAACCTAATCAATTCTTAAATTTACGAATAAAATTTAATAAGAAAAAAAAATTATTGGATTTTAACAAAATTTTTATATTTCTGTTTCCATTTTTGTCTGTAATGGACATTTGATAATTGATAAGTGATCATGCCAACGTTTTAAAATGTGTAAAAACTTTATTTACATGCGTAAATTTTTTCTCTTTTTTTATGGATTAGCTTTAGACTATTATGTTTAAAATAAAAGCAAAATTTAACTTCAGATAAAACATTTCAATTATTTAAAATGTTTTTTGTTTTCTTTAGGATGTTTGTAGTGGTATTTAATATTCATACTTGATATTATATTATTTTTTTAATTTTTTACTGAAATAATGTTTCATTAATTTTTCTTTATGTAACGATAAAAGTATATATCAGACTCCTCCCCAAATAAAAATGTATCTATGAGATACTGAAAAATTCAAGTGCAATGTCAATCGCCATTTAATTTTTTTCTTGCATTTTTTGCCTGTTGAACTCTCTTCTATATTCTTGCTTCCTTGATAGCCACAATCTCCAAGAATTTAAAAACAATGTCAATTGCCATCACTTATCTCCTTGACTGTCATCTTTTCTCCAACACTACATGTATCTTTATTCTTCTCTAATTGGAGTAGATAGACTAAACTATCGCCCGGTTCACACTCCACCCACGTCTATTGAACAGGTGAAGAGGCTCATCCCTTGTTCCCTGTTTAGGATGTGGTTTCCGGCTTTCTCTTTTCCAATCTTTGCACTCTTTTCTTTTTTTTATTTTTATTTTTTTCAATTGGAGTAGATAGACTAAACTATCACCCGGTTCACACTCCACCCACGTCTATTGAACAGGTGAAGAGGCTCATCCCTTGTTCCCTGTTTAGGATGTGGTTTCCGGCTTTCTCTTTTCCAATCTTTGCACTCTTTTCTTTTTTTTATTTTTATTTTTTTCAATTGGAGTAGATAGACTAAACTATCACCCGGTTCACACTCCACCCACGTCTATTGAACAGGTGTAGAGGCTCATCCCTTGTTCCCTGTTTAGGATGTGGTTTCCGGCTTTCTCTTTTCCAATCTATTCACTCTTACATAGCTCACTGCACATCAGTAGTGTTACCGCCTTGCTCAGGGCGATATGATTAAAAAAAAAAATTTCCATTCTACTCTTCACACTTGTGTTCCCATCTTTCTGTTAGCCATTTCTTGACACTCCCTATAACCTGTTCCTCTTTCTCTTCACTCTCCTCTTATGTAACCCCCTGCGCATCAGTTGCAGTACTGCCTTGCTTGAGGTGAAATGATTATAAAAAAAAAAAAATCTTCTGTCTTCTTGAGCCCTGTTTCTATTTTTTCTTTTTTCCTTAATCCTCACTATTCTCAGTTTTGGGGTGAAATGATTAAAACAAAACAAAAAATATTGGAAAATTTCTTGCACTTCCCACTTGCTAAAGTAGAAGTAGTGGTTGCCTCTTGCTAGTTTAACAGAGAAACTAGTTATCAATCTAGTCAGTTAAGTGCCATACGTGATACATGCTTGGGCGATCATGTCTCAAAAGAGACATGACTGACATGTTTAGAAAGGGACATAACTGACTGGGCAGAAGATTATCCAGCAGTAGGTTGCCATTGCTTTCTGCGGTAGACTGGTTGCCAGCCAAGGCAATAGAACCCAATCTGTCCTGTTATTTGACTCATAGCTAGAGTGGGGAGAGAAGTATTATATTATTAAGTAGTAATTAAGGGGAGATCAGTTTATTACTTCATAACAATATAAAACCGATCCCCCACTTTATGACCAATATTTCAACTATTATATTCAGTCAGTCAGTTAAGTGCCCTACATGATACACGCTTGGGCGATCATGTCTCTTTAGAGACATGACTGACTGGGCAGAAGATTATCCCGCAGTAGGTTGCCATTGCTTTCTGCGGGAGACTGGTTGCCGACCAAGGCTATAGAACCCAGTCTGTCCTGTTATTTGACTCATAGCTAGAGGGAGAAGAGATGCATTATATTATTATGTAGTAATTAATGGGAGATCAGTTTATTACTTCATAACAATAGAAAACCGAATCCTCACTTTATGACCAGTAGAAGCCCTAATCCTGATTCCAACTATACGCTAAGGACGATCATATTTCGAAAGAGACATGTCTGACTGGGCAGAAGATTATTCCTCAGTAGGTTAACATTGCTTTCTGCGGTAGACTGGTTGCCAGTTAAGGCTATAGAATCCAATCTGTCCTGTTATTTAGCCCATAACTGGAGGGAAGAGATGGATTAATACCTTTCCCAAGGTAATTTGTGTGTAAGTGAATGCAACGAATTCAACTGGAACTTGAACTTGGCTCTCCGATTTTTCGTTCCGAGCCATTCTAGCAACACATTTAAATTCATGTTGTTGGGGCAGCAGGGTAAAAAGCTCAGCAGAACAGTTGCCATGAAAATATTTGTGGAAGCCACGTCATGTTGACGAGAAAGTGACTGAAGTTCTTGTGTCTGGTCAGGATCGATTATATTATAAACTCTTATAGTTATTGTAGATGCTTTATTTTTAAGATAATTTATTACGATAAAAAGTGAATAAATTATATATATAAAAAAAAGAAGAAATTTAGTGAGAAAAGAATGAATTCGATATAACAAAATTACAAGAACAAAAATTATTACAAAAGAAAGAAATTTCTGGGAAAAGGAAAGAAAATTAGAAAGGAAAAAAGTTTTCTGGAAAAAAATTTATAGGAAAAAATTTAGGAAAATGAAAGAAAGAAAAAGATACAGATTTATAAAAAAAAGAAGAAATTTGTTTGCAAAAATTAGCATCAAAAATGCAAATTACAAATTACCAAAATCAAACAATTACAAAAATTTAAATATCTGTAAAGAGTTTTAAGAGATAGGAAAAAATCATTAGAAACAAAGAAAAGAGTCCTGAACTGTTATGTAATATTAGTCCTCCTTTATGGCAGTTAATGCTGGACGATCTCCTCACAGATGAAGAAGAGACTTGAAGCAACAGAAATGTGCTTCTACAAAGAAAAGAGTCCTGACTTGTTATGTAATATCAGTCCTCCTATATGGCAGTTAATGCTGGACAATCTCCTCACAGATGAAGAAGAGACTTGAAGCAACAGAAATGTGCTTCTACAAAGAAAAGAGTCCTGACTTGTTATGTAATATCAGTCCTCCTATATAGCAGTTAATGCTGGACAATCTCCTCACAGATGAAGAAGAGACTTGAAGCAACAGAAATGTGCTTCTACAAAGAAAAGAGTCCTGACCTGTTATGTAATATCAGTCCTCCTATATGGCAGTTAATGCTGGACAATCTCCTCACAGATGAAGAAGAGACTTGAAGCAACAGAAATGTGCTTCTACAAAGAAAAGAGTCCTGAACTGTTATGAAATATCAGTCCTCCTATATGGCAGTTAATGCTGGACAATCTCCTCACAGATGAAGAAGAGACTTGAAGCAACAGAAATGTGCTTCTACAAAGAAAAGAGTCCTGAACTGTTATGTAATATCAGTCCTCCTATATGGCAGTTAATGCTGGACAATCTAAATCTAATCTAAACTTATTTATAAATGGAATTTTGTCTGTGTGTGTGTGTGTATCTGTTTGTGTGTGTGTGTGTATCTGTTACCTATAGACTCCAAAACGGCTGAACCGATTTTCTTTAAAATTTACACAGTTCTACTATAAGCGTCTGCAAGTGTTCTTAGCTAGGTTTTGTGTTGAGGTACGCCTGATAAATATCGAAAATCGATAATCGAAAAAATCAGGTTATTGAAGGATTGGTCCGATTTTAATCAAATTTGATACACTCATAGACAAAAACATAAGAAACAATATTCAGAAGTTTCAAGGTTGCAGGTTTTACAATAGTGCAGAAAATTGATAATATATATATATATATATATATATATATAAAAGGCAAGATGTTTGTGTGTGTATCTGTTTATCTGCCTATATGTCTGTATTTTTTCAGCCCTTTTATTTTAGTTTTTGCTTCGGGTTTGGCTCTAAGTAGGTATAATTGTAGTTCTTAGTCTCAGCCATGTTACCATTTACTCAGAGGACTTATTTAGCCTTCAAAATTCAGTTTACAATGAAAAAAAAATTTATTTGATATCGATACCAGGAAATCAAAATTTGACTTACATCCATTCATTTTTCTTTCAGTCTATGCTTTCGCTTTAACTGGAAACAACTATTGCTTTTTAGTCTTTCGTGCCAACGTCCAAAGAGTCTGAGCTCCAGGACCATGGATTAATTTTAAAGCTTTCATTACACCCGAGCAACGTTGGGCTATACTGCTAGTCTCCTCATAAATGAAGAAGATACTTGAAGCAACAGAAATGTGGTTCTACAGAAGGATGCCAAGGTCACCATGGACTGAATATGTGAGCAACGACAAAGTTTTAGAGAAAAATGGGAACAAGAAGGAAACTTATACTTAAGAGTTGAAATTTCTAGGGCACAGAATGAGGAAAGTTGGCTTGGAAAATCTGATACTCACAGGACAGATTGAAAGCAATTGAATCAGAGGAAAACAATGTATCACATTTTTTTACAGTGAAGTGTACAAGGCCAAGGGACTACTCGGTATAGAGGAATTACATTAAGAGGCAGTTTATATGGATAAAAGGGGAAGATAACTGTTAACCCTAGATTTGAACTGGTTAAGATTTTAGAGAGCAGGAAAGAATCCTCTTGGAAGTCAGTTCCACAAAGTAAGAGGTAAGAAGCACATTTTATGAAGATATATAGGGAAGATAATCTGTTCAGTTCGAGGGTTAATCGTTAAGATTGTAGTGATTGGGGAAACATCCATTTGGGAGTCAGTTTCACGGGTAAGTGGTTCATGAGAAGAAACTGTTCAAGAGGAACTTACTTCTTGCCGATGGAATACATAGGGAACGTAGGTGGTTTGTTACAGTGTAAATAGCATGCTGGGTCTTGGTTTTGAAGGTTCAACATGGCAGAATCAAAGAATGTAGTTTGGGTACTTTCCATGAATGAAGTGATAAACGAGTGAGAGACTTACTTACCACATCCCACCTGTGAGACCAGCCCTCAATAACATCAACTACAAATACAACCACAATGTGCTGACTCTGCTTGGAAAATAAAACATTCCTATAACTGTAGATACATATAGATGACAATCCATAAATTCAGTTAAAAGTAAAAATGAAATCATCCTTGATAATGGCTAAAACAATAACTGAAAGTTCTTGGATAAACAGAACATTCAGACAGAAGAAAATAATAAAAACACAAGAGAAATTAAATAAAAATCTTTACCCTAGTACCTTGCCAATCATTTTTAATGAAACTTGTATAAAAGATGGATTGCTACCCAAATACACTACTATATGTGTGTGTGCACATGATGAAAAAATGTCAGACATTTAATAAAACAGTTTTAACATCAAAATCTTTTATTATTAAGAAGAAAGATCAAAGGATTTTTTATTATTGATTTTTTAAAAATCCTTTTTAGAAATTGTAGTTAAAAATTTTGTTTCTCTGCCATCAATGGAATGTTTCCTTTTTAGAAAATCTTTGTAAAAAATGTTTTATACAGTTGAGAAATTCTTTTCTTTAACATTAGATTTTTATATTAATTATAAGGACAAATCCTAGGGAAATACAAATCAGCAAATTTTATTTGTCAAACATGACCTCCAGATACAAAATTCTACTCTGAATCCTAAAATGAAAAAAGCAATTAAACTGAAACATTATTTAATTAGAAATGCTTTTAATTGCTTTTATGATAAAATACATAATTATTTTTCTTAAGAAAATGTATTTCGATAAATAATGAATTTTTACAATTGTTAGCGTTTTTTTAAAAATTGATTAGAATCTTCCCTATTATAATAAAAACCATTGATAATGGCTAAAACAATAGCTGAAGTGTTTAAAATCTTTAAGTAACTAATTTTGAAATTTCAAGTTATTTTAAACATTCAGTTGCACATTCATGAAGTTTCGTGTTGTATGTTTGAAAATGTTAGAAAATCAGTCATTATAAATCACCTGGAGACACAAAAAGTTTGAAGCTAAGGTTGCGTAAATAACTGGTTTCCAAATGAAAAATATTCAAAAGCTCTACATTATATATGTATTGAGCACTTTTTAATACAACTGATTAATAATAATTATATATATATATATATATATATATATATATACACAAATGAATAAGAATGAAGAAAATAATTGCAATGTTTAAAACATTAATTTAAAACAGTGCTAAAAAAAATAGAGTAATGAATATTTAATGTGGAGACAAAATGTACAATTTTGTAGTAGTTTGTAGTTTGCACATGTTCTAAAGTAATAATTAATAATATATATATATATATATATATATATATATAAATACAATTAGTTAACTAGTTAGTTTTTGGTCATAACTAAATTAGACCAGTACACAGTTGTATTAAAAAGTGTTCAATACAATTATATTGTAGAACTTTTGAATAATTTTCATTTTTCAAAGATTGATTAATAATAATTATATATATATATATATATATATATATATATATATACACTCTCATCCACCGATTGAGCACTATGAAGAAATAGTAGACTTTAAAAACAGTACCTACCCACACATTTACGCATTGTTCGTCCAGTAATGAATATGAACACTCTCGGCTACTGGCATGCATTTACATTGTGTATACAACACGCTAAAATCCACTTTCCTCCACCAAGTGCCCATAGCTTAGAGGTAGAATTACAGACTGATGCAAATTTGGTTGGGTTTCAATTCTGGCTCAAAACAATCGGATGTCTAACCGTATTAATGAGCTGTAATTCAGCAAAACAGGACTGTCTGCAGATGACTATATATATATATATATATATATATAGTTATTTAGTTAGTTTTTGTTTAGTTACAATTAAATTAGACCAGTACACAGATGGATTTAAAAGTGTTCAATACAATTGTATTGTAGAACTTTCGAATATTTTTCATTTGGAAATGAGTTTTTTCAGCACCTAGAGCGTTTGAAAAAACGATAAAATAAGTTATTGTAAATCGACTGAAGACACCGAAAGGTAGAAACCTGGGTTGCAAAATAACTTGTTTTCAAATGAAAAGAAAAAAAAAAATATATATATATATATATATATATATATATATATATATATATATATATTCTTGCCAGTCACACTCAGTGGGGATAACCTATCAGGAAACAGCTAATAATCCTCTTAAATATTTTGCTCTCATTTTTGATGGCAAGTGTACACTTGTAATTTATAAATCTTTTAACGTTTTGTATTAATTTGTCATAATAACAATATTATTAAAATTTGGTTCACATTCCTCCCCTGTCTCTTAAAAAGGAAAGGAGTAGGGATTTATTTTTTCTTTCCTGTTTAGGATTGGGTTTCCAGTTCCTTCTAAAATCTTCTCGTTCTCTTTCACTCCCAGTAGCCTCTAGCATTTTAGTAGCATTATGACCTTGTTAGGGATGACTTGATTAAAAAAACAAAATAAAATAAAATTATATTTATTAATCGCAACTGCAAAATACACAGGTCAAAATGGGGCTTAAAATACAGGTGGGTGTTTCTTTAGCTTATACACCATTCCCCTGTTAAAATTAATTTTTACTTATAAAACGTGCCAATTTTTGTCAATACAAAATTTTATACGTTATCAGAAATAAATAGTCATGACTGTAATAGTCGTAATTTAAAATTTATTTGGTAATTTTACAAGTATTTTCACCTGATCTAAATCTCGCAAACATCAGGTTATTGATAGATGTGTCAACACTTCATAAAAACACCAACCTCTGTGTTAAAAAATGTTTTTCTGCGATATGAAAGTAATATGTTCTAATTCAGATTAATTAAACTTTAAATCAGTTAATCTGCTTTAAATAAAGATTAGAAAAAGTATATTTTATTTTTGAAAGTTTATTTGATAAAAAGAAATTATGTTGAGTTGACTGATTTGTCCATATGGGCAGTTTTAGCAATTTAAATAAATTATTTCAATCAATTTAAATCTGATGTGAAATGTGAAATACAGCAAAGTATTTTGCTTATTAGAAATATTAAATTTAATCTATTAGCTTGAAATTAAAACTAAAATAAAAGTTTCAATAAAAACACAGTGTTTAAAATAAAAAGTAGCATCCATTTCAAATAAAGTATCCACTAAAATAGCACAAAGTAATATATATATATATATATATATATTCAAAATAATAACTAAACAGACTCTGTAAGTATCTAAATCCTAAATTTATACAAAGATAAACTTTAAGAAAAACGAATAACAGACAGAATCTAATTCTGTTAACATCCGTCGCACTAAGGCGTTGGATAAGAGGGGGGAAAAAAAAAGAAATCCGCGGAATAAAGACAAGACATACGATACTCCGCAGTAAAGAAAAAAACCCCAAACGGAACCAACCACAAAAAAAGAAGAAAAAGTGCTCGATACAAATACAAACAAATGCAAAAGTACAAATGAAAAGCAAAAGTAGAGCAAAGCTTATATATATATATATATATATATAAGCATGCAGTGTGGGTATAGAAGAATTCAAAGAAGTATCCTGTACATACAGTGGTAGGATAACTCTCTAAGAGAGCTCTAAACATATATGCATATAAATACATATAGAGCAAATATAAGAAAAATTAAGGCAGACATGTTATTTCATAGTAAATCAGAAGTATAGGCCTATTTCAGGTGAACCATCATCAGCTTCTGTCTTTAAAATCCTTTGTAAAATAAAGATGGAAGCTGATTATGGTTTGCCTGAAATTGGCCTATACTTCTGATTCACCATGAAATAACGTGTCTGCCTTAATTTTTCTTATATATATATATATATATATATATATATAATAATTATATATATATATATATATATATATATATATATATCTACATATATATAATTATTAAACAGTTATTTATCAGAATCAAAAAAAATGCTCATTACTCATTTAAAGAAAAAAAATAAAAGATAATGATTTAACTTGCAGAGTTTTTAAATATTCAAATTAGGAAGATTTGCCAGTTGCACTACCAGGATTTCAACCTTTCGGTATCATCAGGCGTCATAGCTTACTTGATTTTCTAATGCTTCATTTTGAGCACACAGCAAGAATTTTAAAACACCAAACTTGAAGTTCAAAATAAGAGATTTGTATGAATCTAAAATGTATTCTAAACATGTATACATCTGGATATTATTTCAGACCTTTCATTTAGTAACCTTTCTCATTCTGGAAATGATACTATAGCAAAGTTTTCTTCTTGGCACAATCTGTAAACATCACCACCACTTCAAGGTCTGGCCTTTCTCAATATACTCCAACTCACATTAGGATTTTTGTCATTTTTTATTTTAATTTCCATACATAAGTCTTGTATTTAAAATAAGGTGTTAGGAAATCAGTTAATTTATAACACCTGGCGATACCAAAAGTTTGAAACTATAGTAGTGTAATCAGCTGATATTCCTAATTTTAATAGAAATTGTAAAATAAATTTTCAAAATTCAAAAATGTTGAATGAACATTTCGACATAAAATCCCTAAGAGAGAATTTACATCTCCTCAGCAACATCCATCTGTCAAAATGGAAATAAAAAAATAAAAAATAAAAATAAAAAGAGAGAGAAAAAAGGTAGAAAAAAGTTAGCTCTGTAATTTTAATTTAAAGAAAAAAATTTTAAAAATTAAAAAAATTAACTCTGTAATTTTAATTTAAAGGTAGAAAAAAAAATTAGCTCAGTAATTTTAATTACATTGAGCTCTCCTCCTGTATCATTTTTCAATATTAAATTTTTTAATATTAATTAGGATCAGGTTCTTCGGATTTACCTTCCTACATTTCCGTTTTGGATTTAAGCATTTTAATAATATATATATATATATATATATATACCAATGAATTTGTACAAGTTTGTCAAATTTCTTTTCATTCTAATACTTTGTTAGTTTCTAACATAGAGTTCTCATGGAATTACTATCCTCCATGGAATTGTGCCTACCAATTACCAAGGATACTACTAACATATATATATATATATATATATATATATATTTCTGGAATCCGTTAAGAAATGGGTTAAATCCAACATATTTTTATTTATTTCTTTAAAAGTCATTTTCAATAGATACTCATATTTGAGTAGATGCTCTATTTTTAGTATTATTAAACAGTATATTTACATCTACTATCCTGAATATTTAAGAAATCTTTAAGAAACTATCATTAGATCTGACGTGTTTTTGGCTGCTCGACCATGAAGGACTTTTGATCAAACAAAATCTGAACACATGTTTTGAACACACATTTTCCCAATTTTTTTAAATGTCTGTATTTGCTCTGTTTTGTATCCCAATGTAAACAAAGACAATTTATTTACAAAATTTTATGCAGTCCATTGGAAAATGGATTAACTCCGACATATTTTTTAATTTATTTGTTTAAACATTATAACCATTATTTTTAATAGATGGTCATGTTTCAGTAAATGCTCTGTTATTTATTATTATACAGTATGGTTACATCTACCAGCCTGAATAATTAAGAAACCATTTTAGAAAAATATGCATCCTCCAGCAGGATTTGAACCTTGTCCCCAAGGGAAAGCTATCATTAGATCTGACATATCTTAGACCGCTCAACCATGTAGGACCTCCTGATCAGACAAAACCTGAATAGTGCTTTTGAACACATATCTTTTCTGATTCTCGAAATATACATATCTACTCTGTTTTGTATTCTAACATAAACAAAGACAATTTATTTAAGAAATGGAATAAATCTGACATATTTTTAATTCATTTGTTTAAACATTATTTTTAATGGATACTCATATTTGAGCAGACGCTCTGTTCAAAAGCACTAGTAAGGCTTTGTTTGTTCAGAAGTCCTACATGGTTCAGCAGTCTAAGCCACATCAGATCTAATGACGGATTTCCCTAGGGGACAAAAGTTCAAATCCTGTTGGAGAACACATATTTTCCTAACAAGATTTCTCAATTATTCAGGTCAGTAAATGTCAATAAATATACTGTTTAATAATAAAAAAAACTGCATCTACTCAAATATGAGTATATATATATATGTTATTCATCCATTTATATTGTGAGATAAAGATAACATTCTTCTTCTATGTGCCGCATCCCTTCAGGACGTAGGCGATCATGGCCTTCCATATCTCCCTATTTTTTTTAGCTCTAAACACTTCTTCTCCTGTTATATCGCTCAGCTCCTGCTCTGACATCTATCTGCTCAAATCCATCAAGTATGTTACGCCCTGGTTTTCCTTGTCTTGCTTTACTTCTATCTGTTCTATGAGCATCAGATTCTCCAAGCCCTCTTTTCTCATTACATATCCAAAAACTCTAGCTGTCTTTTCCTGATGTTAATTATCAGTTTCTTTTTTGTATCCATCCTCTCCAAAACCTCATTGCAACTCACATGTTTGGTTCATGGTATCCTCAACATCCTTCTGTAGAACCACATTTCGGTTGCTTCATGTCTTTCCTTCATCTTTGATGAGATTGTCCAGCATTCACTGTCATAATGAACAACAGACATTACATAGTAACCCAGTACTCTCCTCTTTGTTTCTAGTGAATGTTTCCTGTTTCTCAATACTCTACTCAGCTTCTGGAATGCATCCTTGGCCATCCCAATATGTCTTTGGATCTCAATGTCGCACTTTCCGTCACCTTTTAGAACACTTCCCAGGTATTTAAATTTCTGCACCTGTTTGATTTTAATATACCTAGCTTGTAATTGGCACTTTGGGCTCCTCTTTTTACTGATGACCATGCATTCAGTTTTCTTGTAGTTTATATATAGTCCCTTCGTTCTGCTTGCTTTAACTACTTCCTGTAGGAGATCTTGGAGTTTCTTTTCTGTGTCTGTTACCCTATTTGATCAAAATTCAGTTCTTTTGATGATGAGACTAAATTGACCTATCAAGGGTGCAGCCTTGAGCAATGGTACCAAGACTACATTCCCCCACCACCACTCTCAGCTGTACCGACAAGATTAAAAAAATACAGGGCATAACATTTGGGGTAGTTATTAACAGAAAACAAAATAAAAACATGTCATGAAGCAAAGATTCTGGAAAGAAACAAAATAGGAAGGTGTGAAGAGCCATATCCTGAAAGAAGATCTTATAGACACAAAGACATGTTTTCTATGTCAGGAAATACAAAGATCTTTTTTTTTTAATCATATCACTCCAAACAAGGCAAGACCACCACTGGTGCACAGGAGTGGAGTACAGAGAGAGAGAGAGAGAGAGAGAGAGCGAGAGAAAGGGTACAGGGGAGGTTGAAGAAAGGATAAAAGATGGAAATTCAAGGAGAGAGAAGATGGTAATTGACATTGCATTTAAACTTTTGGAGGTTGTAGCTATCAGGGAAGCAAGTAAAGGCTAGGGAGTTCCACAGAAGGGAAGTGCGGAAAAAGAAACTGTTGGAGAAGAAGATAGAGTAACACAAGATAGTCATAATGGAGCAAGTATTTTGAAAAGCAACATAAAAGGAAGTTGTGGAGAATCATGTCTTTCATGTACTGAAAGAAGATGACACAGTAGCACAAAGACAAAGAAGAGTCACAAAGGATCAAGTATTGCGGAATGTAACATAAAAGAATTTGTGGAGACCCATGTTAGCTATGTTTTGAATAAAGGAGTATCACTGAAAGCAGGAAAAAGAAAGAAAGTGTGGAGGACCATGACCCGTTATGTATTGAAGGAACATGGAAGAGAGAGATATAGAAAAAGACAGTAACATAAAAGAATTTGTGGAGACCCATGTTAGCTATGTTTTGAATAAAGGAGTATCACAGAAAGCAGGAAAAAGAAAGAAAGTGTGGAGGACCATGATCCGTTATGTATTGAAGGAACATGGCAGAGAGAGATATAGAAAAAGACAATTGAAAGTTTGATCTTGAATTAATCAATAAAACATGTGTGAATTATTTTATTTTTAAATTAAAGTTCATCCAATGTGTGCCACAAAAACCACTTAAGGAAGAGGGTTACTGAATGAGGTGTATGATATATATATCTATCTAAGAGGAAGAAGTAGAGAGTGAAGATTATGAGGATATGGAGGATAGATAACTGTTGGCACTAGACTTTGATTAAGAAATTGTGGAAGCATCTCTGTGGGGATAGCGATTATCGAGAGTAAGCTTTCGATCTGAAACATCCTTCTTGCTCAAGGAATATGTAGGGAATTAGGATTATTTAATCTCATGGAAACAGCAAGGTAGATCTTAGCTGTAAAGGTTTGAGGAGTCAGTTTAGTGCCATATGTGATACATGCTTTGGACGATCATGTCTCAAAAGAGACATGACTAACTGGACAGAAGATTATCCTGTGGTAGATTGATATTGCTTTCTGTGGTAGACTGGTTACCAACCAAGGCTATAGAACCCAATCTGTCCTGTTATTTAACCCATAACTGGAAGGAATAGACAGATTAATACCTTTCCCAAGGGTATTTGCGCGTAAGTGAATGCAAGGAATTCAACTGGAATTCAAACTCGGCTCTCCAATTTCTCATTCTGAGTCAATATCCATTGTGCCACAATGCACTGCCATGTAGGAGGACAAATATCATTTAACAGTTCAGTACTTTTCTATTTGTTTCTAACAATTTTTTTCTGTTTTTTAATACTCTGATAAACTTTTGGAAAATGTATTTGGCTATCCCAATGGACCTTCGGATTTCACTGTCGTACTTTCCTTCCTCTGTTAAAACACTTCCCAAGTATTTAAATTTCACACACCTTGGTATTCAACGAGGTTATAGTGTTCTGTTGTAGGATAAATGTCTGTTTCAAGAATCGGCATTTTCACTTGTGTTTGTGTGAAAATCCATGAAAAAGATTGTCGTAAACCCAAGTTGAGTGTTAATGATATCTCTCCGTATATCTCAATTTTCAATCCATTTTCAGCTTGTGGTGTACATGGAGATAATGTGTGCTTTTGTTTAGGCTCCAGTGGAATAACACTGATTTTTGCACCAGTGTTGACTAAAAATAATATTCAATAACACTGATTTTTGCACCAGTGTTGACTAAAAATAATATTCAATAACACTGATTTTTGCACCAGTGTTGACTAAAAATAATATTCAATAACACTGATTTTTGCACCAGTGTTGACTAAAAATAATATTCAATAACACTGATTTTTGCACCAGTGTTGACTAAAAATAATATTCAATAACACTGATTTTTGCACCAGTGTTGACTAAAAATAATATTCAATAACACTGATTTTTTGCACCAGTGTTGACTAAAAATAATATTCAATAACACTGATTTTTGCACCAGTGTTGACTAAAAATAATATTCAATAACACTGATTTTTGCACCAGTGTTGACTAAAAATAATATTCAATATTTTTGTCCTGAATGTAAAATAGATGACATCTCTGTTCTATTCCAGCAACTAATGTTGTCTTTACTTGCTTCTAAATTGATCGCTTCCCTGGTGTTGGGCATTAGGGTGGGAGTCTCTTGAATTGAAGATGCACAGTACTTTGCACTTTCTTGCTTCTTTTTCAAATTTAAATTGAGTATTGTAGGTAAGCTGCTCTAGAGTAGAAGAGGTGGTTACATTTAGCTATTTCAATGGTAAAAGGGTGGGACCTAGGTGCCAATCTAGTAGCACACTTAAATTCATGTGGATGAGGCATCAGGGAATAAAGCTTGTCAGCGCAGATGCCATGAAAATATTTGTAGAAAAGACAGAGGGAAGCCTTGAGATGAATAGTAGAAGCTCCTGACCAGATATGGCAACAGTATTCAATGCACAAATGAATGGTAGATTTATTATTATGGGGAAACACACCTATTCCTCAGATAATGGACTCTCCCTCTTATATTAATAAGATTTAACAGGAAGTTCTTGGAAAGTTCACAGGAGTTCTTTAGACTTCATTTAGTCGTCAGTTAGCTGAATACTAAGGAGTCATTTTTCAGTGGAAGATTACCAAGTTCCTAACATTTTGGGTATGTTAAGTCAATTAGCAACCGACATAGCACGATTATAATCTTCAGTGCAAAAACTACTCCACAACAGTTATAAATATGCAAAATTGGTTCTGACAAGAGAAACTTTCTGGTTCGACACAGAGACCCAACTTTCCTAGCAGTAGATGCAGCTATAGATCTGATATATTCGTTCCACTGCTAGTCGGTTGAAAAAGTGAGGACAAGGAGGCACAGTGAGTCTCCAGGAGACTCGCATCAGCCATGCTGATGGCTGGCAGAAAAGTTTCTTTATGGTAATTAAAGAGAGCAATTTTGTTTTGGAGGCATTCAAATTTACAAGCCATTTCCTGCACCAGATAACTTTAATTGGAAGTCCATTTCAAGAGCAGCAACCAGATTTACTTTGTAAATGATGGTTTCATTTGCATAGATGCACACATGAGAACTGATGACATCAAGAAGATGATTGAAATGAAATAGAAACAGTGTAGGACCTAGGATAGAATCCTTGAGATACACCCGCATTCATGTGAAAGGATCCGGAATCTTTCCCATTCAAACCAACCTTCATTTCATGATTCGATAGAAATGATTGGATTAAATCAAGCAATCATTCAGAAATACTATAATCTTGGAGCTTGCACAGAAAGCCAGCATACCAAACCCTGTCAAATGCTTTTGAGATATTTAGAGCCACAACGCTAGCTTCATTATTATCAAGAGCCTGGTATACATAATCAGTGATGGCTGTTAGCACATCAGCAGTATACCTGACAAAACATAAGCTATATTGTTTGACAGAGAATAAGTTGTGAGAAGTGAGGTGCTTAACCACCTAAGCATTGAGCAGAGCCTCAAATATTTTGCTGAAAATTGGTAAGAGGCTAATGGAATAATAATTAGAGAAATCAGACTGTTCACCAGAGTTCTTAAAAACAGACATTACTGATGACGATTTCCAACAAGCAGTAAAGCAGGAAGTAGTGAGGCAATAGTTGCAGAGTTTGGAGAGGATTGGAGCCAACTCAGGAGCATATATGACTGGGATTTCCTCACCTCTGCCTGTTTTATGGGTGTAACATTTAGAGATGATGTCCAAGACCAGAGATATATGCATATATAACTCAGTTGAGCTTCTGTTCTAGGTGGAAAAGCAGGTGTGGGTACTTTGGATGAGTCAAATGTGGAGTTGGAAGAGAATTTGTGAGTAAAGCATTCTTGTCTGCTGTAGATGTGGACAGCGAATTGATTGAATAGAGGAGCGATTGAGGGTTTACTGTTGTTTAGCACACTCTAGAGCAAAACTTGTGAGATGATATTGTTTTATTTTATCAGCAAACAATAACTTTGCATCATTTAGAACACATTTACATTCATTACGAGCAGAGGCAAAGGAATATCTATTGTAATAAGATGTGTCACTCCAGTACATCCAGAAGAAGTGATTCCTGTGGGAAATAGCAGCTGTGTATGCAGTTAAGAACCAAGAAGGTGAACAAAATTTAACTTATAATTTTGTTGCTGGAATGAAAGCATTGATGTCTGTTTTCACCGAGGAGGAGACCTCAGAGTCACAGTCTTGAACAGGGAGACTAAAAACTTTGTTCCAAGGGACGTCACAAAGGAAATTATGGAATGAGTTCCAATTAGCATGTTCCTGGGTGGAGGGGAAGCAGAAAGTGATGTTTAAAGACACCACTATATGATCAGAGCTGCCAAGAGGGTAGAGCTGTATAGCATGGCATGAGTCAATGATCGAAGTAATGACGATTTCTAGAAGAGAGACATATCTTTTGGGGTTTCTGGGGAAACATGAGGAAGTCTACCACCTGCCTGAGGGACTGCAAGATTGAGAAGTTCAGGGTTTTGATGCCAGAAAAATCAGTGACAGAGTTTTCCAGCCACTTGGCATGATGGACATTAAAGTAAATGAACACAAATCTAAACTTATTTATAAATGGAACTTTGTCACTGTGTGTGTGTGTCCATTACCTATAGACTCCGAAATGGCTGAACTGATTTTCTTGAAAAGTTACACAGTTCTACTATAAGTGTCTGCGAGTGTTCTTAGCTAGGTTTTGTGTTGAGGTACCCCTGATAAATATTGAAAATCGATAATCAAAAAAATTGGGTTATAGAAGGAGTGGTCCGATTTTAATCAAATTTGATACACTCATAGACAAAAACATAAGAAACAATATTCAGAAGTTTCAAGGTTGCAGTTCTTACAATAGTACAGAAAAGTGGTAATATATATATATATAAAAGGTAAGATGTTTGTGTGTGTGTCTGTTTATCTGCCTGTATGTCTGTATTTTTTTCAGCCCTTTTATTTTAGTTTTTGCTTTGAGTTTGGCTCTAAGTAGGTATAATTGTAGTTCTTAGTCTCAGCCATGATAACAATTTACTCAGAGGACTTATTTAGCCTTCAAAATTCAGTTTATGACGAAAAAAACATATTGATACCAGAAAATCAAAATTTGACTTACATCTATTCATTTTTCTTTCAGTCTACGGTTTCGCTTTAACTGGAAACAATTATTGCTTTTTAGTCTTTCGAGCTCCAGGACCATGGATTAGTTTTAAAGCTTTCATTACACCCGAGCAATGCCAGGCTATACTGCTAGTACAAATATAAGAGTGATTTTGATGTTCCTTTAAATTCTCATCTATTGGTTATCAAATTTTTTCTGTATTGTTTTCCTTTCTGCAGCAGAGCAATTTGGGTCTCAGTAGCAGATGTTGATCGACTTGCTGAATTAACTCCTCTGCCCCCTTTTATTACCTACAGGTAGGTTTCAAATACACTTTTCAGAATTTGGAGTGAAACCGTTTGATTGGTTCTGGATAAAAAACAAATTTCCCACAAATTGAAATGTGCCAAAAATATTTCTGAAATTCAGATGTTAAGCAAGAGCCTGTGGTGATACTGAACAAAAGCGATGGACCGGATGTTTGTGCTTTCACGACCAAAAAGCAAATGACCAAAAGTTGTCACTGCACTGCTGGCTCCGTGCAGATGTTCTGGTTGAAAACTAAAAATTAATTAAATATTAAATTTCCAGCTTGCGAGTCTACGCAAATTTTATTTATCAGCCAATGGGAATCCCAGAACCAAATACAAGTGTGAAATCCCAAATGAGCTGCTGTGATCCAAAAAGAAGATATGAAAAGCGGATACAGAAAGCATCGACAGGCAGACCGACTCGAGGAGAAGGGAGTAATTAGTATCTCCCTTGACCAAGTCAAGTGGCTTACTACGCTCGCCACCCTTACCTCTTTCCTTCTTCCCTGCCTCAAAAACTACTTACTAGCCTAAGGAGCGAATACATCAAAGACATTCCTTACTTACATGCTCCCAAATTCCTAAGCATTAATTCTCTTTCAGCATTTTATTGCCATGAACATTTTAACGTCCGTTGGACCTATACTTCATGTATTACTTCAATTGTAAAAACATTAATTGATATGTGTATATATAAAACGTTATTTTTCTATTCAAATTGCCTTTCCTGATTTGTAATCATTTTATGACTTATAGTGGGCTATCTACAACAAGGCCAAATTCCATTAACCTGCAACAGTATACAACTACCCTTCACTAGAACGGACTCTCCACTACTAATAGAAAAGAATAGATAATCAACCCACTATAAGCTCAAAGCTGTCAGAAAAGCAGAAAATACATGTTCAAGCAACTTAAATTTCTTGAATTTGCTAAGCTTTTATAATTTTAAGAATCAGTTTGTGTGAACAGGTAGGCTTGCCACCATTGAATATATCATTTCTCGTTTATATATATATATATATATATATATATATATATATATATATATATTTGTTTTTTTTCCATTTTTAAATGAGTTATTTTGCTACCCAGGTTTCTACCATGAGTGGTGTCTTCAGGCGATTTTTAATAACTGATTTTAGCATTTACCGTTAAAAAAAAAAGAAAAGAAAAAGAAAAACGGTAAATGGTAAAATCAGTTATTAAAAATCGCCTGAAGACACCACTCATGGTAGAAACCTGGGTAGCAAAATAACTCGTTTAAAAATGGAAAACATTCGAAAGTTCTACAATATAATTATATCAAACACTTTAATACAAATGTGTACTGGCCTAACCCTATTATGACCAAAAGCTAAGTATTAAACAATATGTATATATATATATATATATATATAGTCATCCGCAGACAGATCTGTTTTGCTGTATCACAGCTCATCAGTACAGTTAGACTCCGATTGCTTTTAACCCAGGATTGAAACCTGACTGAACTGGCATCAGTTGGCGATTCTACCTCTGGGCTATGGGCGCTCGCTAGAAGAAGGTAGACTTTTTAGTGTGTATATTATCATTATACACACCAAATAGCCAGAGTGCTCTAATTTATTACTGAATGAGCGATGCTCATGTATATATATATATATATATATATATATATATATATATATATTGTCTTCAGCATTTTTTCTGGCTTTATATATATATATATATATATATATATATTTTATTTTTTTTTTTTTTTTTTTCTGGCTATATATATATATTGTCTTCAGCATTTTTTCTGGCTTTTACAAGATAAATGAGGATGAAAACAGGTTTTGTTTTCACAAATCAAATTAAAAGATTAATATTAAAAAATGAATTTCACATAATCAAATATGCAAAAAAAAAAATAAATACAATAATAAAAAGTAGGTTTCATTTTCACAAAGCAGGTCTCAATTATCGCAATGAATGGGTTTTCTCTTGTGGAGGTCCTATTACCTTGAGTGCTCATTGGGACTTTGAGTGCTCAATCCAGATCTCAAGTAGATAAATCACTAAAGATACTACAGAAATGAATTGTTTCCTGTACTGCTTCACTAAATATCTGACTCCTACCTTTACAACAGACAGATCATATATGGGCAGAAGCTGCTCAGTTTTCACTCTGTTGTCTTGATAAAGTTCCAAAGCATCTTTGTGTTCTTGTGGGCAAAGAATTATCTTCCACCTTACAACCCCTTTCCTACATACAAAACGTTGCAAGTATCTTACTGCTCTATTGTTATTTTCGTGGAAAACGTTCACATAAAACTATATTCCTTGGTTTTACCTGTTTTAACCTTCACAGCTGAGACACACCATGCCACACACATTACAACTTCTCCCTGTACAAACCTTTCTGCTGTGGAACCGACCCATAAGAGGATCACTACAATCTTAACATTTTCAATGCTATGGTTAACCGTTATCTCCCCCTCCATATCTCCATACACTGCGCCTCTTAATCTGTAACCTTCAGCGGTATTACCTCAAGTGACAAATAAATATTACGACGAAAACCAGAAAATCCTTGTAGTTACTTACAGGGGTATTCAGAAATCTACTTGACTAATTCAGGAACATTTTAATTGTCACTAAGTAAATAATAAGGAAAACATTTTATGATGGGTGTGCAAGCACTCCACAAATACCACTTGCTTGACGGTTATCATAATCCCAACGTCTGCTACTTACATGCAGTTGATGATAATTTGTTTTGTCAAAGAAATATATATATGTTTTTTTTTTACTTTCAAGCAGTTTCGTTTTCCTAAAATAAACTTGTTTCTTTGTTATCACCTTTTTAATTTATTGATAGTAATGGGTACCTACCCATGGTGGACACTGAAAAAAAAATCCATTTTTAAATTGATCCAACCAAATCAATAAAAAAAGAAAAAAGTAGACCTGTTTTTTGTGATTAAAAAACTTTGACAGTTCAAGCATCACTTTTTTCTGTTATACGAACCCTATATAGAAGTCAGTATTTTCTTTTCTTTATAGAATTTTTACCCAGAACAAGGCAGTTTTAAAGCCACTGGAAAATCGATGAGTGTGAAAGAATTAGAAAACAGAAAGATTATATAAACTTTAAGAGGAGAACAGTAGAGAGTAATCAGGAAAGAGTAGATAACGTCGTTATCATAACGTGGGAAGATTGTACTTGTTATTAAAATTTTAAGGTTAATCATATTTATTATGAGAAATTTAGTATAACAAATTATAGTCGTTTATTGCACAATTCCTCACTTGCATTTTTGTAGTCGTATAAAAAGTGCCTACCGAACAAAACAACTAATGATCGCATTACGAATCATCGTGCTTTTTGGGGGAGATGAAAGGGCGGATTATACTCCACGGTCGACTACTTTTGTCATTTAGTCTTCAACTGAGTGTTCAAACTAGAATAGTAAGCCCTAGATTTAAAACTGGTTGTGGATATTGGTGCTAAGTGTAGTAGTTAGTAGATTTAAAAAGGTAGAGAGAGAGAGAGAGAAAGAAAGAATGAAGGTAAAACTGTAAGGTGGTTGCAGGTTGTTTGTATATTTCAGTTTTTTTTTTGTCGTTCTGCTTTTAGTTTTCAAAGTACCAAGCACTAAAACACTAATAGCAACCTATATGTCAGTTGTAAGTTAGATAAAAACAAGTTAAAGATTAGATCGTATGAGAGGTTTAAAAACAACGCCTTAAAAAAGAAAAGTGGGGGTAAAAACTGCTACGTTAGAGCTGACTGAACAAGCCATGTGCATGGGTGACAAGAGCAAAGCATGATGGGAAATTAATGTGACAACTGTCACCACTACGCTTCCCTCACTCTCTTTACCGGAAGCAGCAGCAGCATCTTCCCCCTTTCCTCCGCTTATATTATGTATGCGTGCGTGTGAGCGACAAGACGGGACATGGGAAACATGAAGAAGAAGAGGAGGGAAAAAATAAATAAAATAAACTTTCCCCGTTTTTTTTTTAGACAGTGTAAAACGCTTTTTCGTTCACACAGCATTTCTTAGAGAATGCATACGCGTCAGAAAGACTGATAGGAGAAATAAAAACAAGAAAGAGAGGTGGTATAAAATAAACAATTAAAAAAAAAAGCAAGAGATATATACTTCAGAAAACTAAATAAAAAGAAAAACTATGTTTTTAAATTAATCAATCGATGTCATCTGGAGGAATGCAGTCAGAGAATTACAAAAACACTTCAATCCACGTAAAAATATCGCACGCGTAAAAAAAGAGTTATCAAGTACATATCTGGGAGAAAGAATTGGTAGTAGGTATTTTAAGGGTCATAAACATTAAATGTTGCAACCCTAAAATCATTCATGCTGAAAAGAGTGAGACAGAGAGGAAAAAAAGAAGAATTACAGCGACGGGAGTACTTAATTACATTTTTTTGCATTACACATGACATAGAGAAGGGAAAATCTTTAAATTCATTTTCAGTCAGAGACACAGAATAATATCGTACACATGGACAACAGAAAAAGAACAGACAGTCTCATTTTTAAGGAGAAATAACACTTAAAAAACAGTCTAACATAGATGTCAATTGTCAATGTATAGAAAAACACATGCTCGCACACACACACATAAACAGTGAGAGAAAAGAAAAAGAAAGATAGATTTAGTAAAGGGAGGGGGAAAACTTGGTTGCCCACCCTCTATTTGGTAGTAAGACTCCTATTTCTAAATTGTGTACATAGCAGTTTTGACTCAGTTTGAATTTAGGCACTTTAAAAGAAGACAGCTTTTTTTTTATTCTCTTGTCGGGGGCAAAACAAAATAAGATAAAGTTATACCAGGGTAACAGCGCAACAGCATTTAAATAAAACTGAGAAAGAAATAAATAAAAAAGTAAAAGATGTCCGAGGAAACTGGTGGCTTAAGCAAGACAAAACTTACTTTTATGATACAAATCGGATTGTGTCGGGATCAAGTTAATTTTGAAGGCGAACTCACTCTGTCCGTGTTAAAGGACATAGCCTGTGGTTTTGTGGATAAAAAGGTGAGTATAATTTATTTATACAATGTGTTAAACATTCTTACAAAAATAATAATTTTCAGTTAGAAATCAAAAAAAAAAAAAAAAAAAAAGAAAAGAACTCCCCCCCCCAAAAAAAAACCCAAACAAACTACAGAACTTCACAACTTCATCTTTTATAAATTATAATTAATATTTTTCTTTCGAAAGTTTAAAGAATTTGAAAAAATGGTTTATAAAATAAAATGATCTAAGTGTTTGTTTGATAATACACGTGATCTTTTATTTGTTTTTATTTTTATTTACTTTTTCAAAAGTTATTCAATTTCAATACCAGTGGCCCACTTTTTCTCTTGTTGGCCGATTTAATTTTAATTTTTTTTCTTTAATGAACTTACTTTTCATATCTTTCCTTCCTTTCTTTTTTCCTTAGCTTAGCATAGCAGCTGTCAAAAATGCTTCGATGCAAATATTAATACTTTTTAAAAGGACCCAATTTGTTATGTCTTGGTTAAAAACTTAGGGTAATTAAATTTTTTGCTGCCTGTTGTCACAAATGTCTTTTAATGTTTTTTTTTTCTTAGTTAAAAGTGATGTTTTTAAAGTACTTGTTGCGTTAACAATAACATTCTATTTTTATTTAACAACTTAAAAGAATATGCTTGATAAGAGTTCAAAAAACTTTTTTTATTACAAAAAAAAGACAATTTTTATTTAATTTTTAAAATTTAAATCAAGGTATTCTTTTTTAAATAGTTATTTCACTCTTCTTTAAAACAGTATATTATTGATTATTTAAAAAACAGTTTTATGTTGAAGTGTTTGGTCACGTGACGAATAAATTCGCCAAATTTCGACATAAACAAGAAAAAAAAAAGAAGTCTTTGTCGGATGTGTGGTTTTCTTCTTTCTTCAAACAAACCTGTTGATTTACTTTTTTAACAATAATTTGTCCCAGTTGTTTGGAATGGGTAACTTACATTCTCTTCAAAAAACTTTTTCGTTTAAAAAGACTAAAAAACACTTTACTAAAATAAATTAAGTTTATACTTTTACTTACTACAGAAAACTTTCACAAATACTTTCGGGGAAAAAAACAAAACAAAACAAAATATTCAATTTACAATGAAATTTATAAATATTTTTTTTTTTAAATAGTTCTTACTTTTTGTCTTTAGAAATGTAGAAAAGAAAAATATAGAACAGAAGTTTAATTTGTAGTGACTTAAATTTTTAAAGTTTTTTTTTTAAATTTTAATTTCTTCTAAACTGCATTTTGTTTGATAGAAAAGTTTTATGTAGCAATGACGAGCTAGAAAAATAAATTTCAAAGCGAAAGAAACATAAACAAAATTAAAGGAAGGAAAAAAAAGAAAAAAAGAACCCCACCTTTTTCTTGCATAAAAAAAACAAAAATAAAATCCCAACAAGACGTAGATTTTTTTTTCTTTTTTAAAAATGAATCAATCTTTTTGGTCTTTGATTTTTGTGCATTTCTTCCACTCACCCTAAAGAAAAGGAAAAGACTTCCAAAAAACCTGCTTTAAGAAAAGTAAAACTGTATTTTTTTTTCTTTGTAACCACTAACTTAAGTTTTGAAAAATACACTTTTTTTTGTCATCTTTGAAACCTTTCTCTAGTTTTCTAAAAAAAACAAACCTTATGAACAAACACCCTTTCATTTTTATTTCTTTTAGTCGTCTTCTCTGTCTACTTTGTCTTAGACTCTTTAATGAATTTAAGGCGGGTAATTGGTGTACTTTGCTCAACATAACCTACAATATTATTTTTTAAAACCTCATAGAAAATAACTTTATTTTTTTTTAAATTAAAAAAATTGCTTGCTTGTCACTAGTACATCTTTATCACATTTATAAATTTTTAATTTATATTCCTCTTTTGTTTGATGTATTTAATTTAAAAAATACTTTTTCTTTATTTTCTTATTTAAAAATTGAAATGTTTAAAAACGCATTTTGCAATATGAGATAAGGTAAAAAAATATTACTCGTATTTAATTCAAGATTTTTTTTCTTTTCTTTGACAATTCATAATAATTGTCTTAAGCACTTTATCAAATCCTGAATTAATTCGAATATCACTTACAAACAACACTTTGTTACATTAAAAAAAAGAAAAACCTTACCGCATCAGAAAAAGCAGTAATTAATTAAAAAAAAAACAAACATTTAAAATCCTCTTTGAGATTTTCTTTTTTTCCTGTCTTATTTAATAATTTTAAAAACCAATGCTGTACTTTGAGGTTTAAAAATTAAAGCTGATGGCTCAAACACTAATTTTTACAGACAGTCGAGTTCCCACCCTCCACAAATAGTGTTTATTTTTTTATTAATCCGAAAGAACCAAGTGCGTGTGTTTCTTTGAATTTCGTTGGAACCCGTTTGGGTTTAACACTTGATTGAAACAAGTTTTAACGTTTGTTTTTGATGGATTTTTATCTGAAACTGAAACTCCGATTGAGTTGATCAATTAAAAAAAATAGCTTGAAAAATGTTAAACAGTTTTCTGATTTTTATTGGTATTGTTGATTGAATCATCGATCAGTAATAAAGAAAGATAGATGCTTGGACATTCTTCCTTTGTACCGTACACGTTATTGTATTGTACAATAATGGCATAAATGGAGCATATTTCAATAAGTAAAATTTAAATCAAAATACCAGCAGTTAACAATTACAGTAAGTGTACAACAAAAAGCGAGTTTTTTTTTTGGTGGGGTTGTTTGATATTAGAACTTGAAATACATTTTTGCATTAAAATAAAAATGCCTTTCATTGATTTAAATTTTTAAATGAAAAACATAGATTTTGAACTTAGAGTTGTTGACTCATTGAGTTATCACATAATGACATAATCACAAGAAGATCCTTATCCGCTTTTTCAGTATTTTTATTTTTTAGTTGCTAAAAAAAAGTTTATTATTGTTTAATTGGTTGAATGATAATATTGTTAAAACCTCACTCATTTTGCCATTTGGATTTTAAAAACGAATTCCACGAGGTTGGAGTCTGGTTAGTTTCATTTACAGGTGATCCCAACTGTAATCAGAAATTAAAGCTCAGTGCGTGTGTCTCTGTATGTACAACTCGCCGTGGAGCATTTGGTTACCAATCTACTAACTAGTCTCACTGATTGTGTTGTGAGAATTACTCAGACCTCCAGATAATTAATTCTATAACATGATGGGAATATCTTTTAAACGAGTGGAAAAACCCTGAAAATGCAAGTAATGAATGGTAGTCACGATGAATATTTGTTAAAAGAATTTCCTTTTTGACGAAAAAGATACATGCAGATATCACCTCATTGCTCTCTATTTTCGTTTTCTTTTCTTTATTGCGAACTTTTATTTAATTATACAATATTCATTACAATTCACTAGTTTATTGCGGTTATGTCTTTACGACACAACTTTTTTTTATAAACACAATTATTATATTTAAAAAAAATCTTTTAAAATGTTGACTTTTTGAGTGCCTAGTTCGTTAGTATCGGAACTTTTTCTGCTTATTTTGAAATTTTGAATTGTTGTTTATTGATTGCGATTTTCTTAGTCGTAAAATATTATCTTTAAATAGAAAGTAAAAATATTTGTGAGTTGTGCTAGACAAACAACTGCAAGATTTGGGAATACTTGTTGCATTTTTAAGTTTTTATTTTATTTTGTTTTTGTGTGTGTGAATAAAAGTTAAGCGATAATCGGATAGCGTAAAAAAAAAAGAGACTGGCGCGAAGCGAACCTGTCAAAAAAATCCATTTTGTATTGACAAACTGTTTTTCGTCTATTTATAAAAAAAAAAAAATTAATACGAAATGAAAAGTTTTAACCATTTAAAATTTAAACGATTTCGATTGTTAGTAAAAAGTTTTCATGTCAGTATTGAGTATTCTTTTCTTTTTAATACATTTTTTCAGCATAAGGGAATAAGATTCTTCTTATTATAAGAATTAATTTTTTTTATTTTTTTTTATTTTTAATGGTAAAAAAATAGAACTCTGTATAAATTTTTTATGCATTTTTGTTTCGACTTGTGCTCATTAGTGAATGAATTAAATAATCGGCTGCAGAAGTGTTTTACTTCTAATTTTTTTAAAAAACAGACTTTGTGTGTGTGTCTTTAAAATGCTTTTGTTTGATTTACGCCCTCATATTCCTAAAAGGTCAGATCACTCGCTAAAAAAAAAAAAATCATTTAAAAATCGTATTTGAATTGAATTGATTGACGTTGCTCAATTTCCGTGATAAGAATCAAGTCAGCATGATTCGAATGTTTTAAATCCAATTTGAGGGGATGACAAGTTTTAAGGTCTTAATTTTACACACCATGATGTTAAAAGGGTATAAAAGAGAAACTTAAAACCAAAAAGTAAAACTTCTTAAAATTGAACAAAAAAAAAAAAAAAAAAAATTGTTTTTAACTTTCAAGTTGGATTTTTTTGTCTTCATGTATTACCTTTTCAATACAATTGAATAAAAATCACATTCAATTCTTGAATTTTGCTTTTGCACAGTAACTCTCTAAGTTAATTATTTTTTTTAGTTTTTCTTTGTGTTTTGTTAATCTATTTTTTTAATAAGAAAAAATCTAATAAATTTCATTAATTTTTTTTTTTCACTCAGCATTCTGAAAATCAGGTCAATCAAGTACACAAGTAATTAAATAAAAAATAAAAAAAAATCACCTGGGTTATTTCTATAATTTTTTTTTCTTTCATATTTTTAAATTTTTATTTTTCAAACAAGTTACCAAATAAAAATGTCATTAACATGCGACCGAACACTTCATCATTTTAATTTAAATTTATAGGAATCGAATTAAAAGGTAATTTCAATCACAAAAAATGTTATTGTTAATGTTTTGTTATTCTTCACATTATTATTGAATATTAGCATCTGTTGAGATTTTTATTCTCATAAAAATGTTAAAACACTGATTAAAAACTGTTTCTATTATCTTTCTCACTCTTTCTTTTTTGACTCCATTACTTTTGCGAATGTAGTGCAGTGGTTATCGGTTCGGAACGAGAAATCGGAGAGCCGAGTTCGAATACCAGTTGAATTCATGGCCTTCACTTACGCGAAAGTACCCTTGGGAAAAGCAAAAATCTGTCGGTTCTCCCACCAGCTATGGGTTAAAAAATAGGACAAATTGATTGAGTTCTATAGCCTTGATTGGTAACTAGCTTACCGCAGAAAGTAATGGCAACCTACCGCGGGAAAGTTTTCTGCCCAGTTGGTCATGTCTCGTTCAAGCGTATGGCATGTGACTTTTTTTGTACAGTCAGTCAGTTAAAGTGCCATACATGATACACGCTTGGGCGATCATGTCTCGAAAGAGACATGACTGACTGGGCAGAAGATTATCCCGCAGTAGGTTGCCATTGCTTTCTGCGGTAGACTGGTTGCCGACCAAGGCTATAGAACCCAATTTGTCCTGCTATTTAACCCATAACTGGAAGGAAGAGACGAATTAATACCTTTCCCAAGGGTATTTGCGTGTAAGTGAATACAATGGATTCAGCTGGAATTCAAACTCGGCTCCCCGTTCCAAGCCGATATCCACTGTACCACAACGCACATAAAACACTTATCCTTATTACAATTTTCTACACACATTTACAAATTAAATATTTCTGTTGGTTTAGAAGCAACAGTAAAACAATCTCCTTGTTTTACTCTGAGCGAACACTGTTGCATTTTAAATGTTAAAATTTAAAAAAATATTAGGCTTCACCTCGGACTTTCTCAAAAATTTCAAAAAATACCTTTTTTTTTTTTTTTTTTTTTTTTAAATCATATTTTTATCATAGGCGGTAATGCCACTGATGTGCCGGGGGCCATGTAAGAGTAAAAAGATTGGAAAAGAGAAAGCCGGAAACCACATCCTAAACAGGGAACGAGGGATGAGCCTCTTCACCTGTTCAATAGATGTGGGTGAAGTGTGAACTGGTTGATAGTTTAGTCTATCTACTCCAATTGTGGGGTGGGGGGCAAAAATGGTTGGTGACTTAAGTTTTAAAGTCCAGCCAGTGAAATTTTGGCTAGAAAAACAAAATCAATTCTTCAATTAAGCATGAAAACTTCAAAATTAAAACGTCTTTTTGAAGTGTAAATTTTAGTTTGATATTGGAAAGATGGTGAAAAAGTTTTTATAGGCATTTTTAAATTTTAAAACTGCCATATTGATTCCTCTACTCTTCATCATATACAAAAAAATGTAAAAAAAAAAATCTCTTAAAAATCCAATATTTATTCTAGAGACTAATTTCAAAGATAATTAGTACATTTAAGGATTAATTAACTGGCTTTTGTAAAATAAATGTTAACTTTTTATAAAGCATAATGAAAATGTTATTGTTATATACATGGTAGTCTAGGAGAGTACTGGATTGCTATGTGATGTTGGTTCTTCAATATGGCAGTGAATGTTGGACAATATCTTTGAAGATGAAGGAAAAACTTGAAGCAGCTGAAATGTGGTTCTACAGAAGGATGCTGCAGATATCATGGACCGAGCATGTGAGCAATGATGAAGTTTTGGAAAGGATGGAGACGAAAAGGAAATTAATACTGAGCATCAGGAAGAGACAGCTAAAGTTCCTGGGACATGGAAGGAGGGATTGGAGAACCTGTTACTAACAGGCCAGATAGAGGGGAAAAAGAGACAGAAAAGCAGCGGATAACATATTTGAAGGACCTGAGCAGGTGGATGATGGAATGAGGGTTGTGTGGTGCAACAGGGGGAAGGCGTGCTAAGAGCCACCAGGGATAGGGAGATGTGGAAGGCCATGATCGCCTACATCCTGAAAGGACATGGCACATAAAAGAAGTCTGTGATGTCATGGGCAAAAAACAAAATTAAAGAAATGTAGTATGTCAACGGTTCAATAATCAAGAAATTAGTATTTGTTTAAGAACGTTACCTTTTATCTTGATGGACACGTGGCCGAATGGTTAGAGCATTCTCTTTCTGACTATGAGACGAGGGTGACTTCCTGATGTTATTGGTCTGGAGGAGTCGATATTAGCGTACGATACCTTTTTTTAAAGTTTCTGAAAGTGAAAACCATATCATGGGTTGGCCCAAGTCTTGTGAGTGAAATTGGGTAGTCAGAACCCTTTGGTTGTGCTAGCAGTCACAAATCGTTGTGACCAAGTGTTGACAAAGTTTGAATATGCCCGCCTTGTTCAGACTATTGATCACGCTAGATAACGCGCTTTCTCCTTGAAAATTAAGTTTCACTCAGTATACTAACTATATAATTGCAGTATAAATCACAGGTGGTCACTGTGGGTGGTGAACAAACACAAAATGTGTCTGAGCAGGCGTCTGCAACAGATTGACTAGCTGCCCTTGTAGACAACTATCCTCGGATACGAGTGACCAGCCATATATCAATAGTTGATAATTTTTTCAGTTTGTATGCTTTTATTAAACTTAGAATAAGTTTTTTTTTTTTTTTTTTTTTTTAATTACATTTACGAAAGTGAAAGAAAACTGTAACAGACATTGGATTTTATCTTATGGCTTTTATTTTATTTTTTACCTGTTTGAGGTAAATATTCAATTGCACTTGATGCGGTCTTTTAATAATTATGAGTTTAAGAGTTGTTAGTTTTCTGATAGAGAACTGTAGTTGAAAGTGGTAATACAGAAGTATTTCCTTTTTTGAGCATCCATACAAAATGTGATGTAACATTTGTTAAGATGAAAACAAAAGATCTTTACACACTTGAAAATGGCATTATAAGCTTTACATTTTTAAAAATCTTGAAATGTCATTATTGAAGAAAAGATCTTGCGATGAATTTCAAAATTAGAAGTAAATATAAATTGTAGATTTTTTCCTATCCAATCAGAAAGGAAATGAGTTTTTTTTTTCTTAAATTTTTTCTTAAATTTTATTTTAAATTATGAAATATCAACTCCTAAGGAAAAAAAAAAAAAAAAATTGAGGTTTTATTAAGAAGTTATTTAGGTAAGGTTTGAGACAAATTTTTGGTATTTTTACACTGCAGTACACTTGATATTTAATAATTTTTTTTTTTTATTGAAATAACATCTTACAGGGATTTTTTTTCTTTAACTATTAAAAAAAAAATTCGAAACCCTCTCCGAATTAAGTTACACTCACGATATTGAAAAGGAGAAATTTAAACTGGTTTCCTACACTATTTTCACAAAGAATAACCTATTCAGCAATAAAAAAACAACATAAATTCTTATTTGAATCAAATAATTTCCTGATTTTTTTTTTTACTTTCATTTCAGAAAACGCATTCATTTTGGTGGTGCCTTGTTAAGGTTCAGCTTTTGTCATTGCCTGACTTTACCATTTTTCTCTCTCTCACACACACACACACACACACACATACACTCTTTTTCCACACTCTTTTTTTCTTTTTTTTTTTTTCTTGAATAATTTTCTGCTTTTAAGAGAAATTTATCAAGGTGAATTTTGTTACTTCAGATCTAAAATTTGTGCAAATTTTAGCATTCAATCTGGATATAATGGATTGTCAGTGGTCAGGAATGGATGCTATTTATTTAATGAAATTTTCATTTTTCATGGTTATTTGATTGTGACACACCTCAGATTCTTAATAAAATGACATTATTTACGGTTCAATGGAGCGAAGGATTAATTCAACAAAATAAAATCTCAATCATGTTTTCTTTGAAGGTTTGCTGTTCCAGCATATTAATTTAGATAAACCAAATGGGAGGTTTAGTAGTCATTGAAATGAATGCACATACATCTGATAGGCTTGTCAGATGCACTACATCGACTTGTTTCTTTCAAATAAGATAATTTTTGAAGAGGAAAAAATTTCAAGGGGTGAGACCAGGGAAATATGGTGGTTGTCAGACATGAGGAATGTTGAAACTACTGCAAAACGCCATGGTCACAGATGGAACATATGGGATGTGGTGAGATGATCGCACTCTACACACTTTCCTACCAAGCTCTGCTGAATGTCAATGTATGCCAACCAGCTTCACTCTGTGTACTATAGCTCTGTTACCATGGCAAAACACTTGATACTTTTTGATCAGACCTTGTACTTTACATGGGCTCGTGCGAATTAATATGTAGACAGTGTGTGACACAGAAACAGCTATTTAATGGTATATGTTTGTTATTAGAATTCTTGATATACGGTTTGTTAGTGGTTCTTTTTAAATACATTTCTTTGCTCTTTCTGTTTTTTTTATTTTTTTTATTTTTAAGAAGCAGCCGAACTAAGATTAAACTGGCTTGGCAAGAAATGTACTGCCAGGTCTTCAGTGAAAATTTGAAACTTTACTTCAGTTTTCATTTAGGATGAGATGTTTTTTTGTTTTTTTTTTCTGTGTGTGTCTGATACCCTAACAGTAATATCTTATAAGCCACTCAGTAAAGTGCCCTACGTGATACGTGCATGGGTGATCATGTCTCAAAAGAGAAATCACTGACCAGGCAGAAAATTTTCCCACAGACAGTCAGTTAAGTGCCATACGTGATACACACTTGGGCGATCATGCCTTGAAAGAGACATGACTGACTGGGCAGAAGATTATCCCGCAGTAGTTTTCCATTGCTTTCTGTGGTAGACTGGTTGCTGATCAAGGCTATAGAACCCAATCTGTCCTGTTATTTAACCCATAACTGGTAGGAATAGACGGATTAATACCTTTCCCAAGGGTATTTGTGCGTAAGTGAATGCAATGAGTTTGCCATTACTTTCTCTGGTAGGCTGGTTGCCAACCAAGGCTATAGAACTCAATCTGTTTTGCTATTTAACCCATAGCTAGAAGAAGATTAATACCTTTCCCAAGGGTATTTGTGCATAAGTGAATGCAACGAATTCAGCTGGAATTTAAATTCGGCTCCCCAATTTCTTGTTCTAAGCTGTATTTAATTTTTTTAAATTTTCTTTATTACTTCAAACATTGAAATGGCAGACTGTAACCATGTATTCTGTGCTAATGGTTTCTTCTTTGGCACTTCTTGCTTATGTAACTCTTCTGGCTTCTTACTGCCGATTCAACATTGATCTTCAAAAATTTAAGTGCAATGTCAGTCATTATTTTTGTTTTCATTTGTTTTATTGTTTTGTCTTCTTTGTGGTGGTGTTTGTTTTCTCATTCTGTAACACTCAGTAACACCTTTGCCTTACTAAGGGTGACTTTGGGGTGGGGGCAAGTAGATACCCGTATTTGAGAATGCACTTCTTCTCTTAAACAGGGTTTATTTCATCTACCGTCCTGCATGCTTGAGAAAAACAAATTAAAGAGAATGTGCTTTCCAACAGGATGCGATCCTTTATCCCCCTTTGTAGGAGAAACCATACTTCGACTGGAGAGCTTCATTTAAGCAAGGTTCTATTTGTTTGAATGCACATTCATGCGTTCAGATTTTCATAAATTTTTAAGAATTTCTTAAACTTTTAAGAATTTTCTTTTATAACCGAAATGCAAACAAATTAATCGTTAATGACTGGATTTTATTTTTTTTTAATTCAGCATTCTCATTATACAGATGTTGTTTTTATTGTCTACTCCTTTTGTTTGTATTTTTTTTTTTTATAACTATTTTGTCTATTGGCCTGTCTACTTAATAAAACCCAATGATAAAAAAGTGCCACCCCCACCTCACTGGATTTGAACCTGTCTTCCTTTTGCAAGAGAAAATAATTGCTTTTACTGCCTTCATCACTGTCTTCAAATTGTTTTGAATCATTACCTGATTCACAGCCAACATAAAAAAGGACTCTAGAGAAAGACATTTCTGGAAATGTCTCGCCAGTTACTCCAAAGCGGTTCGTGACACTTGTACTAATATTTGTCTTGGATGACTGTGAATATTGCTTTAAAAAAAAAAAAAAAAGTTGGGGGAATAAGCTAATGAATTTCTTTGATTCTATTTGTTTTTTTTTGTAAAGACATTAAACTGCAAATAGTTTAGTTTCTTGAATTTTTCTTTTTTCTTTCTTTTCATGCATCCATTTTGATATCTTTAAAGTCATTGTTATTTTTCATATTTTGTTTGAATTTTGTTAGATTTTTTTTTTTAAACTAAAGGAATCAACCAACCCACAATATTAAGATAACTGCAGACTGTGTATAGGCATAAGTTGTTTGTAGAAACCATTAATTGAAAGGCACAAACACACTGTTGCATTCTACAGGAATGTCCCAGGAAATTGGTTGCATGTGCAAAAGTTCAACTGGAGGACATGAGGTCAGTGTTTAGGTCCAGGAGGCAGTAGAGAGAAGTCTTCAAAATGTAGACAGGCAAAAAGCCAGATGTAATGAGTACTAGTAATAATAATAGAGGAAGAGGATGTTACCCACTCATTAAAAAAAAAAAAATGATCTGGTTCTTATTTTAAATTTAAATGCTCTTTATTATGGCTGTCTATCAGCTTGTTTGTACACTCTAGAAATCTTTAAAAAAAAAAAAAAATGGGATGTCTATTTTCAAATATAAGTATCCAATAATTGTCTGCTTTGGTGCAGTAGACATTGGCTAAGAACGAGAAATCAGATCTCCGAGATCGAATTCCAGTTAAATTTGTTGCATTCACTTACATGCAAATACTCTTCAGAAAGGTATTAATCTGCAGCTTCTTCCTCCATCTATGGGTTAAATAGCAGGAAAAATTGGGTTCTATAACCTTGGTTGGCTTTGGTTTTTAACAAGCACAAAATATATCTACCAGCCTGCCCATTGAAAAAACTTTAAAGAATATGTGTTCTCTGGCTGAATCTGGCAAATAACGGAACTCCAAAATTCTAACAGAAACAAGTTTCATTAAGAAACTCTAATATTATGAGGAGGGGGACAAGATGGATCATATAAGATCAAAGTAGAGTAACTATGCATGAGCAGTGCAACAGATTGAATCATCAATTTAGATTCCAGTCTTTGAGACACAACTTTGAATATCTGTTCTGTTCTAAATTGCTGTTTGACATCAAGACTGTCATCAAACAAGACTTTTCTGACTAATTTGATTAAGTGTGGTAAAGAGAATTACGATGCGATAAAATGCTTAGATACAAGCTATTTTGTGATAACAAAACTTTTGAAAGTTGAAATACAATTACTCAACATTTAACACCATTTTTCTTTTTTTTTTTTCTTGTTTTTGAATAAAAAAAATAATCCAAGTAAGTGTACATGAGGAAGAAATTAAGTACAGGATAAATAACGATTGGCCCTAAACTTGAAGAGGTTAAGATTGTTGTAAAGTATCCTCTCAGGAGTCTGTTCTAAAAAGTAACAATTCTAGGGAAGATGTTTTGAAACTTCCTCCTTATTAATGGTATACAAAGGGAAT
>JBBBDQ010001838.1:1052500-1115000 GCA_037127315.1 Ascarosepion bandense | reverse complement strand
AACTGAAAGCAGCACTGACTGCTTGATCAATAAATTTTAAATGTTTATCTTCATAAAAGTCTGGGTACCAAAGAAGCAAGCTGATCAGAAAAATTACCATAAAAATATTTATAGAAAAGGAATGGGGAAGTTGTTAAGGGGGTGAAAAAGTGACTGAAGCCATGATGCCAGGTCAGAACAAATAATATTGCAGATTTTTTGTTTTATCATTAATCTATAAATACATAGCAAAACCAGACTAGATTTGGCAGTAATATTCAATACATGGACAATTGGTGGACTTGTGTATAAATTTTGGAGAGAAAAATTGTCATGCATAACACAGTGAACCAACTTTCCTAGCAGTAAACTAAGAAATTGAGAAAAGATACTCTTTCCACTTCATGTCAGCAGAAAATGTTAGCCTGTAAAGTTGCAAGAAGTCACTCTCCTGGAGATTATTATTAGCCATGCTGATAACAAAAAATGTTCTTTCGGATAAAAGCTATTTTGTTTTGGAAGCAATAAAATTAACAAGCTGTTTCTTGCCCTAGTTAACAAAAGATTGTACAGTACTTTTTAGATCAGTTGCAAATTTAACAGTTAGAGAGGAATCCTATTCTTCTAGATTCCGTGTCTCTTTAGCTCTTAATAAGTTTTGTCTTTCTGCTAATCTTCCTAATCCCTGTTCCTCCAACTGTTTACTCAGTCACATTAGTTAGGTTATACACTACTTTCCTTTGCTTGTCTTATCTCTTCTGTGAGTATCAAACCCTCTAAACACTCTTTCCACATTATGTGTTATGGCTCAACAACAAATGTGCAGAAGTAGAGAGACTGAGCAGGAACAACAAAGCAGAGATACATAAAGAGATAAGAGAACTGACAGGACAAAAAACCTGCTCCTCAACAGGATGCATAAAATCCGAGGAAGGGACAATCATATTAGAGAAAGAGGAAATACTCTAGCAATGGGAAGAATACATAAAGGATCTCTTTTGCGACAAGAGAGAACAACCGAGAATACACTAGGAGATGGATGGACTGGAAATACTAAAATCCGAAGTGGAAGCTGCAATGGCCAAAATGAACAGAAACAAAGCACCTGGTCCAGATGGCATAGTGATAGAGCTGCTGACAGCCTTAGAAGAGTATGGCGTAGAAAAGATTACCGACATAATAAACAAAATTTATAGCAGCGGAATAATACCAGAAGACCTATGCAAGTCAATATTTATAGCGCTGCCGAAGAAACCTGGTGCAAACGAGTGCGAACTACACAGAACTATCAGCTTAATGAGTCACATTACGAAACTGATTGTCAGAATCCTGATGAATAGAGCGAGAAGCAGAATCAGGCCAGAGATAGGGCAGGAACAGTGCGGGTTCGTCAAGGACACTGGAACAAGGAACGCCATATTCATGATTAGGACGCTCTCTGAAAGGGCATTACAAATGAAGAAAGACTTGTACCTATGCTTCATTGATTACACGAAAGCATTCGACAAAATACGACACAAAGAATTGATGGAAATGCTAGGCAACCTCGACATTTTCGGCAAAGACATAAGAATAATCAAGAATCTCTACTGGCAGCAAACGGCCTGCATACGGACAGGTAACGACCTCAGTAGATACACAAAGATAGAAAAAGGCGTAAGACAAGGATGTGTCTTTTCACCGGATTTGTTCAACCTATACAGCGAGAATATTTTGAGGACCCTAGATGACACACCAGGATTTGTTATTGGAGGCCACAACCTGAACAACATAAGATATGCGGACGATACAGAACTGATTGCGGACACGGAAAGGAAACTGCAAGATCTCATACAGAAAGTAGCAGTGGAGAGTGACAAGAAAGGACTACAAATAAACTTTAAGAAAACTGAGTGCATGGTCATCAGCAAAAGATACAACCCAAAATGCCAAATACAGGTAGGGGATAACAGAATCAAACAAGTCCAAGAATTTAAGTACCTAGGAAGTGTTCTAACAGGAGATGGAAAGTGCGACATGGAGATCCGAAGGCGAATTGGCATGGCAAAGGACGCGTTCCAGAAGATGAGCAAAATACTAACACAGGAAAATCTCAATAGAAACGAAGAAAACAGTGCTAGACTGCTACGTGATGTCAGTTCTTCAATACGGCTGTGAATGCTGGACAATATCATCGAAAATGAGGACAAAACTGGAAGCGGCTGAAATGTGGTTCTACAGAAGGATGCTACGGATATCGTGGACTGAGCATACAAGCAACGACGAAGTGTTAGAAAGAATGGCAACAAAAAGGAAATTGATGCTGAGCATCAGGAAGAGGCAACTGAAGTTCCTGGGACATGCAATGAGGAAGGAGAGCCTGGAGAACCTGATACTGACTGGACAGATAGAAGGGAGGAGAGACAGAGGAAGGCAGCGGATAACATATTTGCAGGGTCTGATCAGGTGGATGACGGAACGGGGGTTGCCAGGAGCAACAGGAACAAACATACTAAGATCCACAAGGGATGGGGAGACGTGGAGATCCATGATCGCCTACGTCCTGAAGGGACAGGGCACATAGAAGAAGAATTTAGGAAAGTTCATCAAAAAAAAATTGCCATGGGGGACTTGTGTGTAAGATGGCTTCTGATTAGAAAATGTTTTAGCATGATACAGTGAGCCAACTTTCTTAGCAGCTGACCTAGCAATTAATTCAATATAGCCTTTCCGTTTCATGTTGTGGAAAACATTGGCTTGAGAAGGCACAATGAATTACTATCCTGGAGGTTAGCATCAGCCATACTGAAAAGCAACTCTTTGAATTGGTTTTATTTTCTGTAAATAAAATAAAGCCAATGGAATTGTAAAAATATTTGTCATTATTTTCTTTAAATTTCTCATTTCTGAAGTTCAGATAAAAATCATCTATATATATATATTGTGTGTATTTTGGCAGCATTTTTTCATTAATGCAGGTTTCATTAATCGACTTTCTGCACCATTGTAAGAACTGCAACCTTGAAACTTCTGAATATCGTTTCTTATCTCTTCGTGTATCAAATTTGATTAAAATCAGACCACTCCTTCTATAAGCCATTATCCGCCACGGTAGGGATGGACTTATATTTTCAATTCAATTATCTTTATTGTTAATAGCTTAAATGTTCTATGTTTACTGTGTGTTATTATTTACTCTTTGATAATGGCTTATGTGAACCGAAAGCTTAGACCTGATAAAAAATTCAACAAATACTGTGATTTTTTGTTGTCTTTTAACGACATCACCATCAAGTATATCAGACGGTATGAACGGATCCTACACAAAATTAATAGACAAAACTTGTCTATATTATTCAATGAAACCTGCATTAATATATATATATATATATATATATATATATATATAAAAACAGCCCTGACAAGTGTGAACATCATAACGGTGTCTTTATGAAACTTGGAAGTCACCATAGATCTGCACAGTTAAAGAAACAGTCTTTGTATGTAGCAACACTCAATCTCCAACCTGATATTGAGCACTTTACAATAAAAAAACCCTGCTTGTCAAAATATATTTTCTCAGTAAAACTACTGAAAAAAAAAAAGCTTTGGGGCTAAACATTATCATAATTAAACACACATATATATATATATATATATATATATATATATATATAGTAGTCAACCGCAGACAGATCTGTTTTGCTGTATCACAGTTCATCAGTATGGTTAGACGTCCTATTGCTTCTAGCCAGGATTGAAACCCGACCAAATTGACATCAGTCAGCAGTTCTACTTTTGAGGTATGCGTGCTCGGTAGAGGAAGGTGAACTTTAGCATGTTATATACAGTGTAAACACATGCCAGTAGCCGAGAGTGTTCAAATTCATTACTGAATGATTGATGCGTGGATGCGTGAGTAGCTACTGTTTTTATAAAGTCTACCATTCTTCCATGGTGCTCAATCAGGGTGTGAGAGCGTAAGTAGTCATATGCGCGCGCACACACACACATATCTAAACTTATTTATAAATGGAACTTTGTGTGTGTATATGTTACCTATAGACTCCGAAACGGCTGAACCGATTTTCTTGAAAATTTACACAGTTGTACTATAAGCGTCTGCGAGTGTTCTTTGCTAGGTTTTGTGTCGAGGTACCCCCAATAAATATCGATAATTGAAAAAATCTGGTTATAGAAGGAGTGGTCTGATTTTAATCAAATTTGATACACGAAGAGATAAGAAACGATATTCAGAAGTTTCAAGGTTGCAGTTCTTACAATGGTGCAGAAAGTCGATTATATATATAAAAGGCAAGATGTTTGTGTGTCTGTTTATCTGTCTGTATGTCCTTTATACAAGTCCACAATTTTTGTCTGATTTTTACCAAACTTCACACAAGTGTTCTTTGGGCTGAGTCTGAGCTCCAGGACCATGGATTGGTTTTGGAGCTTTCATTACACCCGAGCAACGCCAGGCTATACTGCAAGTATGTATGTGTGTGTGTATATATATATATATATATATATATATATATATATATATATATATATATATATATTGATATTTAATTCCCTCCTGTCACGCTCATGGAGAGAGAAAGTGGGACAATAATGCAGCAGTCATTGACTCAATTCATTAGAGAGACAATAGCAAGGCAGCGTCAGGTCAATTCATTCTCTTTACTACCAGTTATTAAAGCTCTTGCTGCATCTGTTTTACAGTGCCTTATCTTATTTTTTGCAATAATTATTTCATGTAGCGAAGAATCTATAAATGTTAACAACTGGTAATAAAAAAAGGATGAATGGAGTCAATGCTGCCTCATTATTGTTTCTCTCAACGAGTTTGGAGTTTGACAGGAGAGAGATATACATATGCTCTGTGGGGGGGGGATAACCTGTGAAGAAAAAGCTAATAATACTCTAAAATATTTTACTGTCATTTTTTTATGTACACTCATATATGAATAGTACATGTAATTTGTGTAGACTGTTTTGAATGGGGATTAGGAACACGAATCATTCTTATTACGACTTTATGCATTTAAATGTATTGGGATAGAAAGAATTAAGACTGGTTGGAATTACACAGTTTAGGTCATATTGGTGCTATAAGATGATCTCCAGAGTATAAAATAATACATATACATACACCCACAAGTCCCGTAATGTATTAGAGTTGTTGGTTCACCACATGTACCGCAGCCACAATAGCAGTGGGTGTGTCTAGGGCAATATAACCTGACAGACCTCTTCCCTCTTCAGACTGGTTTTTGAATTCAGTTTTCCTTCTCTTAAACTTGACACTTAAAGCTAGAGAATGTCAGCTCTACTATTTAACCCATAGCTGAGCAGCAGGAGAGGGGCAAAATAAAATGGATTTGTACCTTTCCCAAGGATATGTGTGCAAAAGAAAATGTAATGAACTCGGCTGTAGTTCAAGCTTGGCTTGCTGATTTCTCCTAGCCGTAATCTTAATCTCTTTTAGCCGTGGAAAAACCATTTTAAATGTATCACTTGAGATTAGTTAGTGATAAAATATACTAAGTAAATACTAGATGTAGACGACTGGCTGTCCTGATAGGAATTGAACCAAAATGAATGACTGTTTGTTTATATACCATATATGTGTGTGTTGATTTTTTTTTTTTGTTATGAAGTTGTGACTGAAATTTAGTGACCTGATTTTTTTTTTAAATCTTTTTTGTTACTAAGTTGTTACTGAAATTTAGTGACCTGATTTTTTTATTTTTTTATTTTTTTAGAAATAATGAACGTAAATAACTAAATAATAATAATGTACTTTTTCATACTGACAAACAAAACCCAATACTCTCAACCATTGTAACTCAATCATTTAAGCAATCATTTTAAATCATTTTTAACCTATGAGAAAATACTCTGCCCAGTTAGTTATGTCTCAAGAGACATGATCCTTCAAGTGTGTATCATGCATAGACCTTAACTGACTGATTGACCGTAAAACCCCTGCCTAGTGTTTTTATTTTATTTTTTATTTATTCAGTGTTTCATCGAATATGTGATAAGCAGACTTTCGTTTCTTCAGTTGAGTTTTCTCAATTTTTTATTTATTTATTTGGGGTTTAGAAGCCGAATTTACATAAGTAGAAAATTACAATAAAACTAATAAAGCTTTATAGTTAATGTTGGACTTGACTTTTATAGTGAAATCCAAAATGTGTCAATGGGTGCTGTTGGATGTTTTATTTTGAGCCCTTGGTCATGAGAAATGGGGGCCAATTTTTACATAACTGAAGTTCAATGTTAGAAGGAACATAATGAAAAAAATTATTTGAAAAAAAATGTTTAATATTTATTTATTAATGAGCAAGCCTGTGCCACCTACAATGATGGCAACATATATATTGATGTACTTACAATTGAGTATCTTAAGTTGAGAAAAAACAACAAAATGATCCAAAGAACAGGAAGAATATCTATATATCTATCTATAAAAAATACACAATGGTCTTAATTATAATAGGAAAGGTGTGTGTGTGTGGATATATATATATATATATATATATACACACACACACACACACACAATGGTCTTAATTATAATAGGAAAGGCATATATATATATATATATAGATAATACACTTGTCTTAATTATAATAGGAAATGTGTGTGTGTGTATATATATATATATATATATACACACACACACACACACACACACCTTTCCTATTATAATTAAGACAACTGTATATATATATATATATATATATATATACATATACATACACACACACAATGGTTTAATTATAATAGGAAAGGTATCTGTGTGTGTGTGTGTGTATATATATATATATTCAATACTCGAAAAAATAAAACAAGGCACTGTTAAAAAGCAAACACATGGCAGGAGCTTTCGTGGCCGGTAGTAAAGAGAATGAGCTGAGCCGGCCCCGCTATATTGTCTCTCTCTCTCTCTCTCTCTCTCTCCATGAGCGTGACAGGAAAATATATACACACGTTTCAGTGCACACTTAAGGTTAAAAAATTACTTTACTAAACATTGATGAATGATGATAAAGTAAAAAACAGCCTCCTCCTCAGATCTGTCTGTGCCATCAGCTAAAATGTGACTTCCCTCTGTCTTTTCTACAATTATTTTCACGGCAACTGCTCTGATGAGTTCACCTCCTTCCCAAGTTCCTTGGACAGATATATTTACTTGTACTACTAGATTGGCATTAAGGTCCCACCCTTTTACTGTTGAATTAGTTAAATGTAATTGCCTCTTTTGCTCTAATAGTTTCTTTTTTTTTTTGCACTTCTCGTTTGTGGAACTCCTTTCCGTTTGCTTGCTTTCACTGATAGCTACAATTTCTAAAAGTTTAAAAGCAACATCAGTTTTAAAGCTTCCATTACAGCCGAGCAGCGCCGAGCTGTACTGCTAGTATATATATATATATATCGCCCAGTTCACACTCCACCCACGTCTATTGAACAGGTGAAGAGGCTAGTCAATTGTTTCCTGTTTGGGATGTGGTTTCCGGTTTTTCTCTTTTCCAATCTTTTCACTCTTACGTAGCCCCCTGCGCATCAGTGGCATTTTCCCCTTGCTTGGGGTGATGTGATTAAAAAAAAAAAAAAAATTATCTCCTTGATTCCCATACTTATCCTTTCTTCAATATCCACTGTAACTTTTTTTTTTTTTTCTCTCACTGTAACCCGCTGCGTACAAGTGGCAGTCTTGCTTTATTTGGGTTGAAATTATTATAAAAAAATTTTTTTTAAAGAATGACAAAATAAGTCAATATAAGGATCTTGGAATTGTGGGCAGGGGAAGTGACACCTGTAATTATTGTTATACCTGTAATAATTGGAGCAGTGGCATGACCTTCTTTAAAGAAGGTCATGGCAGTGGACACAGTCAAAATCTCTGGTAGACTATCTGTGAGTATGAATGGATTTTATTAAAAATAAGCAAACATAATGTTTGCAATTTATTTAATCTGACATGTTTAAAAGAAAATTGCTGCCTAAATACACAAATATATATATATATATATATATATATATATATTTCCCTCCTGTCGTGCTCATGGAAAGAGAGAGATTGAGAGACAATAGTGAGGCAGCGTTGGCTCAGTTCATTCTCTTTACTACCAGATATGAAAGCTCTTGCCAAGTGTTTGCTCTTTAACAGTTTCTTTTATTTTTTTTTATTTATTTTTTTTTGCAATAATATCGTTGAGTAGTGAAGAATATATATATATATCCTTTCTATTATAATAAAAACCATGTGTGATATTTCCCTCCTGTTATTTTCAGGGCTTTGGATTATTTTTTCTTATGTCTTTGTTAGGTATTCTATAATAGGTATATCAATATATATGTTGCTGTTATTTTTTATGGTATGGGCCCACTCGTTAATTAAATAAAGCATTTATTAAATCTCTGTCTCCCCTCTCAAATATGTATTATAATTTATTAAAAAAAAAAAATAAAATCTTTTCAGATTTTTTTTTGTTCTTCCTTCTGAATAGCCCAATCTTTAAAACAGCAAAGCAAATCTCTTTTTTTTTTTTTTTTTTTTTTTTTTCAATTGGAGTAGATAGACTAAACTATCGCCCGGTTCACACTCCACCCACATCTTTTGAACAGGTGAAGAGGCTCATCCCTTGTTTCCTGTTTAGGATGCGGTTTCCGGTTTTCTCTTTTCCAATCTTTTCACTCTTTTCTCTCTATTTTATTTTTTCAATTGGAGTAGATAGACTAAACTATCGCCCAGTTCACACTCTACCCATGTCTATTGAACAGGTGAAGAGGCTCATCTCTTGTTCCCTGTTTAGGATGTGGTTTCTGGCTTTCTCTTTTACAATCTTTTTACCCTTACGTAGCCCCCTGCGCATCAGTGGTGTTATCGCCTTGCTTGGGGTGATATGATTAAAAAAAAAAAAAATCTCCTCTTCAAAAATGATTGAAAAAGAAAATAATGATCAGGATAGAACATGATAAAAATGAATATCAGTCACATTCCGCAATAGAAGAAAAGAAAAATTGTCATGTGCCATGATGGCCAAAAGTTGAAATTGTGGTGTAACAGATATTTTTTGAAAGAGATATTTTCATTTGTTGCTGTTGAATGACTTGTTTATTGTTCTCTAGGGAGATACATTCTGGAAATTAGTTTTTCAATAGAACCATAAAGATTCCTTATTCATAGTTTGTTAGCAATTTTCACCCAGTAATTCTTTTGATGTCTTTTTCTCTATTGTATGACTTGGGGCAGTTGTTTTTTATCTTCTGTCAACCATTATGCTCACAACTTTACGAGAACGTTTCAGCTGGTGGGACTAAGTAACGTGACACATTAAAACATTTGCCATGGAAATACTAATATAATAACAATAGCCTTTCAAGGTTTCATCTTTGAGGAAAGAGGTTGTAGGGTGGAAAATAATTACTCATAATGCTGCACAAATGCTTTTGAACTCTTGTCAAGGCTGGAAAGTGAAGATTGTGCAGCTCCCGTTCTTCAAAAGACATATAAATTCGTAAATTACACTGGTTCTCTGCAGTTTAGATTTTGCAGGTGAATTATTATTTTTTTATTTTTTTTTTTAATCATTTCACCCCAAGCAAGGTATAAACGCCACTGATGTGCAGTGGGTTACATAAGAAAGTAGAAGTATTAGGCAGGAGGAGAGGGAAGACAGACGAATCAGCTACAGGGGGTGAAATAGAAAGGGCAAGAAAAGGATGTGAACACAGGAGTGAGAACAGTTCTGAAGGTGGAAAGGAAAAGAACAAGATATACGGGGTGATGTAGAAAAGGCTGGAGTTTAGTGGATAAGAGATTGGAATTGACTTTGCATTTAAATTCCTGGAGGTTATAGCTGTCAGGAAAGCAAGTATATGGAAGGCAGTTCCACAGGTGGGAATTGCAAGAAAAGAAGCTACTGGAATAGAATTATCGCCTGCATTTGGTTGATCTAACTGTAAATGGGTGAGACCTTGTCAGTCTGTTTGCCTGATAAAATTCTTGTGGAGGGGGCACCAGTGTCCCAAGTTTGTCAGATCAGAAGCCATGAAAATATTTATAGAAGAGACAGAGGGAAGCCACATGATAATGAGGTTGACAGTTTTTAATTTTTTATAATAGATAATTAAATTTTCTTTGAGTTGCTCAGTGTTGCATAATTTCAGATGATATTGCAAAGTGAAGATATAAAACTCTTTAAGCTATACCATGGAAATATTTTACTTCCCAATAATACAGACAAATACATAAATCTTTCCCATCATACATTAACTGATGACCAAAGGGGATTCCTAAATCTGGGACCAAATTGTCATCTCCAACTGAAATTTGACTGCCTCACAAAAAAGGCTGAAATTGAAATTTTACACGAGTCATTATGCCAATTGGAAAATGACAAATGAATAAAACTCCACCCAAATCTCAAACATCTTCTTGGGGCTGAAGGTCTAAAAGATAGTTCTTCATGCAATATCCACAACCACATCCCAACAAAACTCACAAGTGTCACCAAAGAACTAAAAATACAACCATAATATTGTCATCCAAAGATAAATTTTGGATAAATCAAATTAACACACAAAATTACAGCACTTCTTCAATGACCGATCCAAATTCAAAAGATTTAAATAGAAACTCCACTAAAACTCTTTAAACTTACATTAAGACTCATAACATCCAACAATGCCATTGTAAGATCCATGAAAATCAGCAAAATTATTGGTGATTATCAACCTCGATACTTATATGGTAATGTGAAAATACATAAACCTGGATACCCCTTACAGCCTATAATTTCTCAGATTCCAACACTTGTGTATCAATTATAAAAATTTCTTAATGATATTATCACTCCATACCTTTCTACCAATTATAGTATTAAGTCAACCCATGAATTACTTCAAAGTCTTAGATCTACTACACCAAACAACGCCACCCTTGCTTGATGTCGAAAATCTATTTACTAATGTACCTCTTGCTGAAACTATTGACATAATTAACTCTGTATACAAACATAATTCAATCCCACCACCATTTATCAATTCCAGTATTCTTAAACTCTTACTTGTCTGGACTACTAAATTACCTTTTTATGACCATCATGGCAACATTTACACACAAACTAAAAGCGTAAGTATGGGAAGCCCGCTTGGTCTGTGCTTCTCAAACTTTTATATGTCCTATGTTGAAAACATAGCTTTTAAAACAGTTACTAAACCAAAAATATCTGTTCAATACATTGATATTTTCTTTTTAGCTGATAGCAAAAACGAAATAGATAATCTTAAATCTACTTTTGAAAAAAATTCTGTTCTCAACTTCACATATGAGTTTAGCCAAAAAAAAAAAAATTCTGGATGTTCTCATAGATTCAAGTAATAATACTTTCAGAACATCAGTATATATAAAAACCCATGAGCAAAAAGTCTTGCCACCTTCAATGTCCTCTTTGATACAAAATTGGCGTTATTAAACATTTCCTCATGAGAGTGTACAAGAATTCATATTCCCAACAGCTTTTCTTCAAAGAACTACACAATTTGAAACAAATGCTTGTGAACAATGGCTTTCCAAATTATTTACTTGATCATCATATCAAACTTTTTCTTTGTAACATAACCAATGCCAACCACAAATACGTGGACAAAAACATTGAGTTTTTACAAAAATCAAATGCACAATAACTGCAGACAGGATGAATCTTCACTTCACAAATATAAACCAAAATTATGCAACACTGATCAATTCAAACAAGAAAATTAAATTATCTATTATAAAAAAAATTCAAAATGGCTAACCTCATCAATAATAATTCATTTGCAAAATCTAAACTGCAGAGAACCAGTGTTTACAAATTTTTCCTTTGAAGGACTGTGTTCCTCAACTATCCAAATCTGTAAACAATTATGATGACTATACCACCACAAAATTGATGAGAAGATTGACATTGCACTTTTCCCACGAGTTTCATCTGATCTCATTTAAACACACATAGATCTTCCAGGACCTATCCATGATATCCTCGTTGATAATCTAAACTTATTTATAAATGGAACTTTGTGTGTGTATCTGTTACCTGTAGACTCTGAAACGGCTGAACAGATTTTCTTGAAAATTTACACAGTTGTACTATAAGCATCTGCGAGTGTCCTTAGCTAGGTTTTGTGTCGAGGTACTCCTGATAAATATCGAAAATCGAAAAAATCAGCTTATAGAAGGAGTGGTCCGATTTTTTTAATCAAATTTGATACACTCATAGACAAAGAGATAAGAAACGATATTCAGAAGTTTCAAGGTTGCAGTTCTTACAATAGTGAAGAAAATCGATAATATATATATATATAAATAAATCGATATCAGGAAATCAAAATTTGGCTTACATCCATTCATTTTTCTTTCAGTCTTCAGTTTCGCTTTAACTGGAAACAACTATTGCTTTTTAGTCTTTTGTGCCAATGTCCAAAGAGTCTGAGCTCCAGAACCGTGGATTAGTTTTAAAGCTTTCATTACACCCGAGCAACACCGGGCTATACTGCAAATATATATATATATACTAAGTGCGATTGGTAAATTGTCGCAATTATTTTATGATTTCAAATATTCTTTAAGCTGAGTCTGTGCTCTAGGACCATGGATTAGTTTTAAAGCTTTCATTATACCTGAGCAATGCCGGGCTATACTGCTAGTATATACATAACAGCATCATCCACATGCAAAAGGAGATTAAAAATAATGGAGGCATTCCCAATAAAAAAAGAAATACTACACTTAACATCAATTAGGAACATGATAACAATGTGTTTCCTGTCTGGAACTTAACGTACACAAAACTCTATATGCATAAACTATACACATGTTTATAAGTAAAACAAATTTAATTCTTGATAATGGCTAAAAGTATAGGTGAAAGTACTTGAAAGTATAAAACCTTTTGGATGATTCTTACATTAATTTGAGATCCGAAAAGGAAAAAATTATATGAAGACTTGAAAAATTATATTAAAAAAAACTTAATGAAAATACCTTATGTCATTTTTAATGAAACCTGTATAAAAGAGAAACTGTTGCACAAATATATATATATATATATATATTAAGAACAAATGAAATTTAGTTTGTAGCATTGAGTTTTTAAAAGTGCTCAATACAAAGTATAACAATATTGTAATATTTTCATTCTAAGTAGTTATAAAAAATTTATATCACTATGCAAAAGCTATTGTGTTTTGGCACTATTAATTGTACTTTGTCAGGTGATGATTGGTCACTGGTGTTGGGAATGAATTTTATGGAAATTTAAAAACAATTTGTTACTTTTTCAGGCAGTTAAGAGTAGGGGTAAGCAGTTTGTTTTTATATATATATATATATATATATATATATATATATATATATATAACAGTTTGTCATTATGGTTTGTTCATGTTTAAATATATAATGTAATTTGACATCTTTGAAAATGACTAATGTAAGCTGAAAACTTAGATTGGATTATTAAAAATCATGTATCAATATTGTAATTTTCTTTCTTCATTTAATGATAATGCTATCAAGCTTATCAGAGAATATGAAAAAAATGTACATAAAATAGACAAAACTTATCTATATTATTTAATGAAACATGCATTAATGGAAAAATGCTGCCCAAATACATACTATATATATATATATATATATATATTTTTTTTTTTTTTTGTTAATCACATCACCCCAAGCAAGGCAGCAATGCCACTGATGTGCAGGGGGCTATGTAAGAGTGAAAAGATTGGAAAAGAGAAAGCTGGAAACCACATCCTAAACAGGAAACAAGGGATGAGCCTCTTCACCCGTTCAATAGACGTCGGTGGAGTGTGAACTGGGCAATAGTTTAGTCTATAAACACACATACCACACACTGTTAAATAATATTGATAATGTCTGTCTGTTTTTTTTAAATTTTTCAAATTAGTTGTAAACTTGCCAAAGATAACTGGAAAATATACATATACAAAGAAAAATTGATATGCTAAATAATATGAATTTAATTGTGAATAAAAAGAAAACCATAGAAGTAAATATTGTATTAGTGTCACATGAAAATTCAGTAAGTTTTTGTTGTTGTTGTCCTTCAATTCTAAAATCCTGATTAACATGACCAGTTACAAATCATTTGTCAAAAATAAATCAATTAGGAAGGCTAGGGTTGATTGTCGGCAATTTACACCTTTTATTATAATATTCTGCTGCTATATTGTGGTGTAGAATTTGTGCCGTGAAGATAAAATTATTACTTTCTACTGTTTTTTTTTCTTCTCTTGATCTTGAAAAATTATGCGACATTTGAATGTAGATGAAAATCACCCCCTCTACTTATTTACATTTAATATTCCATTCTTATAGAATTAGGCTAGGTTGTGGTAAAGTGGATATCGGCTCGGAATGAGAAGCCTGGGAGCCGATTTCGAATTCCAGTTGAATCCATTGTATTCACTTACGCGCAAATACCCTTGGGAAAGGTATTAATCCGTCTCTTCCTTCCAGTTATGGGTTAAATAGCAGGACAGATTGGGTTCTATAGCCTTGGTTGGCAACCAGTCTACTGCAGAAATCTATGGCAACCTACTGCGGGATAATCTTCTGCCCAGTCAGTCATGTTTCTTTCGAGACCTGATCGCCCAAGTGTGTATCATGTATGGCACTTAACTGACTGACTGACAGTAGCCTATAGGGTCTGGGTAAACATTAACTTACAAGAGATTTTCATTTGTTTTTAACTTGATTTTATCTAAATCTATCTAAACTTATTTATAAATGGAACTTTGTGTGTGTATATCCGTTACCTATAGACTCTGAAACAGCTGAACCAATTTTTCTTGAAAATTTACACAGTTGTACTATAAGCATCTGCGAGTGTTCTTAGCTAGGTTTTGTGTTGAGGTACCCCCGATAAATATCGATAATCGAAAAAATCGGGTTATAGAAGGAGAGGTCCAATTTTGATCAAATTTGATACACTCATAGACAAAGACATCAGAAATTATATTCAGAAGTTTCAAGGTTGCAGTTCTTACACTAGTGCAGATATATATATATATATATATATAAATCGATACCAGGAAATCAAAATTTGACTTACACCCATTCATTTTTCTTTCAGTCTATGGTTTTGCTTTAACTGGAAACATTTTAGTCTTTTGTACCAACATCCAAAGAGTCTGAGCTCCAGGACAATGGATTAGTTTTAAAACTTTCATTACACCCGAGCAACGCCGTGCTATACTGCTAGTGTGTATGTAATATATATATATATATATATCTCCCTCCTCTCATGCACAGGAGTTTGTATTATTACTATTGTTTATTTTAACATTTTTTTTTCTTTGTGTCTTAATGTAAGATACCAGGTAGATCAATATATGCATATGTTGCCGACATTTTAGGTGGCATATCGATATAAATATTTTGCCACCATTTCTGACGGCACAGGCTCGCTTATAATCTTAAATTACTTATCTTTTGTTTTCTTTCTGTTTTTAATGTTTTTTTTTATCTCATATTATCTAACTTTGAGTAACTCCCTTGCATCTTGGTGGCTTTATTGCCTTGCTTGTGAGTGAAATAAAAAAAAAAAAAAATGAATAAAACAGTTTTTTGTTTATCTTCCTCTTGGATGGTGGGCTTGATTAGCGGTAGTCAAACTGTAGTTATTCATGACAAAATAGTTTGTTAACCATGACTTTGTGCATTAAAAATAGTCAAAGGAAAAGAATGTGTGCGTTTGTTCTTTGTTTGTATTCTTATCATTGCTTGTATACAGCTGCAGTTCCTTCCTGTTAGCCTCAATTGTCTATAAGTCTTCCTTGGTGGTTTCGTCTGGGAGACTTCAGAGCAGGGATTTCAGTCTGCGGCATAATGTTAATGTTAAATTTAGTTAACACATTCTCTTTTTGGCTATTTTTAAAACAAATTTTTTATTCAAATGAAAATATTTGTTTTCATGATATCAGAAAACAGAAATCATGTCTGGTAACCTATAGAGATGTCTATATGTTAACAAGATAGTGCAACCAGTTAAAAAGCAAAACTCGGTATTGTCTAAATTTTATTTAAACTTCAGTCAGTTAAGTTCCATACGTGAAACACGCTCGGGTGATCATGTCTCGAAAGAGACATGACTGACTGGGCAGAAGATTATCACACAGTAGGTTGCCATTGCTTTCTGCAGTAGACTGGTTACCGACCAAGGCTATAAACCCAATCTGTTCTGTTAACCCATAACTGGAAGGAAGAGACGGATTAATACCTTTCCCAAGAGTATTTGTGCGTAAGTGAATGCAATGAATTCCACTGGAATTGGAACTCGGCTCCCCGATTTCTTGTTCCGAGCTGATATCCACTGCACCACAACACACATACATTGATTAAAATTAATAAACATTAATAATTATGAATTCTGTTAAGGCTCTCTACTTGAAGCATGTTCGGATCATTGACAGATAAACTTTCTGGTGCAGAGAATGGCTAGACACCAAGCAAGATTAAAACCAATTGAAGGGTGGATCAGCTCCGGAGCTGTGCATGCAGCCAGTATGGCATTGACACAATATTACTGGGTAGGGAGCTTACTAGACTTGTCGACATGATGGAATTGGTAGCTGGACAGTTCAAACAGGATGATTGCTCTTCAGGAATCATCATGGAGTTTGGGAAGACAGTGAGGAGGCAGAAAGCTTTTATGCCTATATTGTTTACAAAACTAGAGAATCTAAAAGTGACTGGAGGTGTGGACAACAAAAATTGAAACTCAAGACTGACAGCAATCGATGATATAATTAGCAGTACACCTCTGGAACACTTGCATACACCAACACCTGGAAAGTTCAGATAGTTTTTCTACTTCCACTGAACGCCCATGGCCCAGGGGTAGAGTCGCCGACTGACGCCATTTTGGTCAGGTTTCAGTCCTGGGTAAAAAAGCAATCGGAGTCTAATCATACTGATGAGCTGTGATACGGCGAAACAGCTCTGTCTGTGGATATATATATATTCATAAATTATAACATGGATATGTTACAATATCACTACAAAAGTAGCTATTTTGTTTCAACACTTCTTGTCTTGTCAAGTGATGTGGTTTATTTTAAATTGAATGGTTTTAAAAGGTTAAAAACAAGCAAGACTCCTTTAATCAGGGAGGCATCATTGTATGTACAATGTGGACCAATCAGAGTAAAGCAACTTCTAATTTGGAGAATATATGGGCAGACTAAAATTAATCTTGGTGGGCATTGGTATTAAAATTTGATTAAATTGCGATCAGCAATTATTGGTTAACTATTATATCTACTTTATTTTTGTTGCGAAATTTTAAAAAAATTCTTTTTTAGTTTAACAATTTAGTAGATTTAGAAAGTTTTCATATTTTAAACGAGGATGAGAAAGAACGCATACATAAATAAACCTACAAAAGTAGGTATAATAGTTAACCAATAATTGCTGATCTCAATTTAATCAAATTTTAATACCAATGCCCACCAAGATTAATTTTAAGTCTGCCCACATATTTTCCAAATTAGAAGTTGCTTTACTCTGATTGGCCCACATTGAACACACAATAATGCCTCCCTGATTAACGGGGGCTTGCTTGTTTTTAACCTTTTAAAACCATTCAATTTAAAATAACCACATCACTTGAAAAGACGCAAGAAGTTTTGAAACAAAATAGCTACTTTTGTAGTGATATTGTAACATATCCATGTTATAATTTATGAATAAATATTATTAGCTCTACTTTGTATTGAACACTTTTTTAAAAATAGTTTTTTTTTTTTTTTTTGGACAAGGAATATTATTCCATCCATACCTGTTTGTGTGTGTATGTACATATATATATATATATAAAAGGCAAGATGTTTGTGTGTGTCTGTCTATTTGTCTGTATGTCATTGATAAAAATCCACAATTTTTATCCAATTCTCACCAAACTTCGCACAAATATTCTTTAGGCTTATGGTCAGGTCATCAGCTACTTATTTTTTCTGATTTCCTTCCGATGTCGGAAATCAATACCCCGATATCCGATCAGGTCTGATAAAGATCAGGATTTCAGGCCTTTTATCATGGTTCTTGCTGCAGAATTTGCTCTAAATTGGTAAAATTATAGTTTTTAGTTTCAAACATTAGTAGATCTCAGATGACTCATTTTCCCCGATATCAAAAATCGATGCCTCTAATCTATCGAATTTGATCAAAAACCGATATTCAGCCATCAATATGGCTCATTTCCTCCAATTTTACTCCCTGGGTATGATAAGTTTTCATGGACTTGCTTAGGTTAGTTTATCCTTGGATGACTTATTTAACTCCGATATTGGAAACCGTTACTCTGATATCCTATCGGGTCTGATCAAAATCAGGTTTTCAGCCCTTTTATTTTGGGTTTTGACTTACTCAGAGAACTTATTTAGCCTACAAAATTCAGTTTGCGACAGAAAACTTATTTGGCATCGATACCAGAAATCAAAATTTGACTTACATCCATTCATTTTTCTTTCTGTCTACAGTTTCACTTTAACTGGAAACAACTATTGATTTTTAGTCTTTCGTGCCAATGTCTAAAGAGTTTGAGCTCCAGGACTATGGATTAGTTTTAAAACTTTCACTTCACCTGAGCAACGCGGGCTATACTGCTAGTATAATATTAAAACAAAAAACTGGATGAGAGCTTGAATTTGAAAAGACTTAAATTTAAAATAAAAAGATTGACTGTTGGTGAAATGTCTGTACACAGATGGAATCAAGTCATATGTCCATGACCAAGATTAGCCTTCAACTTGCAGGATATTGGCTAAGGTTTATCCTGGAGAGGGATGGTCTTTGTCAGCAAAACTCTAACATAAATTGTGCTACCCATGGCAGAATACCTCACTGGCTTTCAACTTGGATACATGGAGGAAACTGGTCAAGTGCCTGGCTATTCATCTGCTCTATGAACCCAGCTTTTGTAGAGTTCTTTTTGTCATTATGCCAAGTCTGCTTGAATCTCCATTCCAGACCTCATTACATTGAGCTGAGAGAAAATGTCTGAATAATTTTATAAGGTTTATTTTATCAACAAGTGGGCCCATGCTATCAAAATTTACTGCAGAATATTTATATTGATATGCTGTCTAAAATGATTGCAATATATATATATATATATATATACCTACTATTGAAATATCTTATGTTAAAACATAAGAAGAAAAAAAAGTTCAACTCCACTGATTATGACAGGAGGGAAATATATATATATATATATATCCCTCTTGTCATGCTCATGAAGAGACAATATTGAAGCAATGACAGTTCAATTCATTCTTTTTTTACCATTTATTAAACCTCTTGCAGCATATTTGCTCTTTAACAGTACCTTTTTTTTATTTTTTTGCAATTATATCATCAAGTATTGAAGAATGTGTGTATTTATATGCATATAATCTCAGCTCTATAATAAAAACTGTTTTTTGAAATATATATATATATAAATAAATAAAATGGTTTTTATTATAATAGAGAGGATATATATTCGCTACTTGACATAATTGCAAAAAAAAAAAATAAGGCGCTGTTAAAGAGCGAACACAGTGAGTGCTTTCATAACTGGTAGTAAGGAGAATGAACCGAGTTGACGCTGCCTTGTGATTTTTTCTCTACATGAGCATGACAGGAAATATATATATATATATATATACACACACACACACACACACACACACACACACAGCAGTCTGTATTATAAAAGATAGAATACTAGTAGTAATAATAAAAATTCATTTCAAATAATTTGGTACAGGTTTAAAGAAATTTAGATGATTCTTTAAAATGTTTTTTTTTTTTTTTCGGTATCGTTTAGCTAATTTGTATTAATGGGAAATATTATTCAACAATTCTTATTATGAACACTTTTGTTTCTTAACTTATGACTGAATTTTAACAAGGCAGATATAATTTTCTCTTTTGTACAACCACAATGAATTAAAAAAAGACAAAAAAATGTTGATGGTAATATTTTATATAAACGGCAATTTAAAAAAAATTGTATTAAAATTAAATTCCACAGATGAAATATTTATTAAAATATGCTCTTAAAATTATGAAAATTAAATGTTACTGCTAACGTCCTAAATTTCATTTATAATTGAGTCGTATTAATACTGGGAGACCTATATTCGCAGCCTTGTACCACATTTAAACTCTGTTGAATAAAAAAAAAAAAAAAAACTATATAAGCTTGTCTTAAAAGAACAAGTATGATCCAGTAATGAGTTTTCTCCGTACTTTGAAAAAATGAAACCTAACTGGTCTTAACTGTGCTTAAATTCCTAGTCGAGAGACCAAAAATGAAAGCTCATCTGATTGGGTTTGTGACTTGGTCTTCAGGTGTCATGTCCCTTCAGGACATAGGTGTTCATAGATTTCCGCTTGCTCCTGTCCCTTGTCACTCTTAATATTTTTCCTCTTGGATCTGTCTAAAAACCCTGCTCTGCCATTCATTTGCTGAAGCCCATCAAATATGTCTTTCCCTGCTTTTCTGTCTGTCTTTCCCTCTATCCATCCTGTGAGTATTAGATTCTCCAAACCCTCCTTCCTCATTACATGTCCCAGAAACCTCAGCTGTCTCTTCCTGATGCTGTGTTTTCTTCCCATTTGCATCCTATCCAACACCTTGTCATTGCTCACGTGCATGGTCCATGGTATCCTCACCATCCTTCTGTAGAACCACATTTGTTACTTTGTGTTTCTCTTTCATCCTTGAAGCGATTGTCCAATATTTTCTACCATATAGAAAGACAGATATCACGTAAGTCTTAGCAATCTTCCTATCTCATAGTACTCTGGTTAACTTTTGAAATATGTCAGTTCTGAATCACATTCAGCTTTGTTATACCAGTGGATATGGGAAGTGGGTGGTGCATTTGGTGACTTTCAGGTTGATGGATAGTGTGTGTGTTTTTTCTTCTCCTTTTTAATGGTGTTTTCATGGATACATGGTTTACTAGGTCGGAGGTTAATTATTAAATTCTTCTTATCCAAGGTAAAAAGTCGAGTAAGTTATTCTTTACATACTATATCCCAGTGTTGAATGCTTATGCATCATGGAAATGGCTCAAACTTTTTTAATTTGCTGATGCTGCAGAATGTAAAAGCAAGCTTGTAAATTAATACGGAAGACCCTTTTTTTAACACTTCATTAAAGAATGGAATGTGGTCATTCTGGAGAGAATAAAAAAGAACAATGGACATTTTTTTTTTTTTCATTTTCCATTTTTTTTTATTTTTCTTTGTCTCTTTTTCTTTTTTTTCTTGCTCTTAACAATGTTTGAACACATGTCATATAAGTGTGCAAGAGAAAAAACTTAATCCAGCTAATAATTGCCAGTTTCCTATTTGAATTCTGTTTAATAAATAGCATGGTCTTCATAAGCGTGCTGGGGATGGAGGTGAGTTTACTCCCTACCCACCAAATAAACATTCCCCACCTTCCATTATGCACCTAAAAGTATGTCATAAAATATTCTAGTTCATCCACCTCTAACCATATAAAGATGGTTTTACTGGTCATGCTGGTTTTCAATTGCTTCCACACATTTTAAGTACGTTTCAGTACTCGTGGTCACAATTGGAGGAGATCAGAACAACATTTAAGTATTCTAGTGGGGAACCTATAAACAGAAAATAAAAGAGAGGGAGTTTGTGGAATACATGTGAAAACATTTCAGTTCAAAGGCTCAAGAGCCATTCAAGGCTAATTAATTTTCTGCAGCTTTGCAGGTTAATTAAAACCAGAAATATTCTTAGATTGTAAGCATGCCTCACATAAGCATGGACCAAGTGATTCTCCCTGAGAGTAATACACTACGCCTCCTCGAACTTACCCTGTCCTCAGACCTCAAATGGAACCACTATATTGAATCCATAGCAAAATCTTCTGCTAAGAAGATTGGGTCACTGTCAATCCAGGATGTTTTTTCCACCTGAATCCATCCTGCATATATACAAGTCAATCATCTGTCCGTGCATGGAGTACTGCTGCCATTTATGGTCAGGTGCCCCCGCTGTTCTCCTCAGTGTTCTTGACAAGCTCCAAAGGAGAGTCTGTAATGTGATAGGTATTGATCTGGCGACTCGACTGCAGCCACTTCCCCATTGTCAAAATGTGGCCTCCCTTTGTCTCTTCTATAAATACTTTCATGGCTTCTGCTCGGATGAGCTTAAGTCACTGATGCCTCCTCAACAGGTTTTTACTCATGCAACCAGACTGGCAACTGGGTCCCACCCATTCACAGTCAGGTTAGCCAAATGCAGACGACAATTCTAATCCTGCAGCTTCCTCTCTCGCACTTCCCGCCCGTGGAACTCGCTCCCGTATTCTTGCTTTCCTGACGGCTACAACCTCCAGAAATTTAAAAGCAATGTTAATACTCACCTACTAACCACTGGGCTCTAGCTCTCTCTCCTCCCCTGTATAATCTTCACTTTCTCTCCGCCCATGTATCTGTCATTGCACCTGCTTTCTCAGCTTTCTGTTGTTCCTTTCTAACTAGTTTGTACTCTTCACTCTTTTCTAATTAATCTTTTTACATTTATGTAACCCCCTGCACATCAGTGGCATTTCCGCCTTGCTCGGGGTGAAATGATTAAAAAAAAATATATATTTTGGAGATAATGGTTTAGTGATACTTATTAATTAACCCATAGCTGGGAAAGAAGAGATGGATTTGTACATGATCAGAATTTGATAAAGAAATTATATGGATATAAAGTGGAAGATAAATTCTATATTATATTCAAAATATACACTTTTTTAAATTTATTTTTGACATTATTATTTAGTGATATAAGTTTTACTAGTTAACTCATAGCTGGTGGGGAAGAGGTGGATTCATACATTTTTCAAGGGGATTTGAATGTAAAAGAATATAATGAACCCAACTGGAATTGGAACTTGGTTCTCTGATTAAAAATTCCATGCTGTTATCCACTATATCACTCACACAACCTAGCTTACAGCACATGGTATTCCTAAGTAGTTCCCCATCTAGGTATTGACCAGTTTTGATCTTACTTAACATCAGTCATCATACGTGAACTGGGCTTACAACAGGATATGGTTGTAAGCCATACCACCCACACATCCAAGCTTCCAGCACCTGATATTCTTAAGTGGTCAGCCATTTATATATTAGGTTGTCCCAAAAGTTGGTAAACACTTGCAAAAAAATTGAAATTTTACTCACCAAGTAATCTACCAGAAAACACTTGCAAAAATTTAAAATTTTACTCACAAAAACAACAAAAATTATTGCTCAAAATAAAGACCATCATTTTCCAAGACTTTCTGCCATCGATCTGCAAGCTTTCGGATCTGGTCAAAGTACCATTCAGCCGACTTCGAATCAAAGAATTCTTGACACGCTTCCTTGATGTCATCAAACGAGTTGAATCGGTGGCCCTTCAGAAAGTGTTGCATTGAGCAGAAAAGGCCGTAATCTGATGGAGCACAGTCAGGACTGTAGGCTGGATGTGGTAGAACCTCAACACCATCCAGCTCTTCAAACTTGTCTTTGGTCTTCCTGGCAGTGTGTGGCTTGGCATTGTTCTGCTGCATCAAAGCGCGCTTTTGGTTGATCAGAGCCGGGTACTTCTGCTTCAACTTTTCGTAGACCTGCTCAAGTTGCTGACAGTAAAGTTCGGCACTGATTGCAAGACCATTTGGAACCAACTCAAAATGCACGATTCCTTCAAAGTTCCACCAAATGCACAACATGACTTTCTTGTCAAATCGATCTTGTTTTGGAACCAACGGTGTCTCTTGCCCTTTCTTAACCCATCGCTTGTCTTGATTGTGCTGGACCAGATAGACCCATTTCATGAGTGTTTATGAACTTTTGGGACAACCTAATATATGTACAAATGGGTCAATAACTGAGACTAGCTAGGTTTCATTTAAAAATATTGCTAAACGTGATTTTTGTAATATTATATAAACTCAAATAAATATGCAAAAATGCGAGTAATCATTTAAGTGTGAGAATTTCAGTTTGTTTGTGTAACAAACAATCCTGGTCAAAGTTTCACTAAAAGATTAGTTAGCAAACAAAAATTGATCATGTTTATTATAAAATAGGAGGCTTTGGGTGAATCTAAAAATTAAGATTTATGTGCATTGTGATGTAATATATATTCGAAATTGCATTCCCTAAAAAAAAAACACCCTTGGGAAAGATAAGTAATCCATCTCTTCTCCTTCTAGCTATGGGTTGAATAGCAGGACAGATTGGGTTCTGCAGCCTTGGTTGGGAACCAGTCTACGATGGGAAGTGTTTTGAAAGAGGATGGAAAGTGCGACATTGAGATCCAAAGATGCAATGGACATATTTCAGAAGCTAACCAGAGTACTGAAAGAAAATCTCATTAGAAACAAAGAAAAAAGTGCTGGATTGGGACAAACTAATATTAACCAGGCCTGATGTTGCTCTACGTTGGTGATTGTACAGGGAACAATGTTTCAGCCTGATATGTTCATGTTGTATACCTACCTATATATGGTAATGCTATGTTTCTATCCTCTTAAATATGTGTACACTATTGGAGCAGGGGAGAGTAGTGATTATACTGACTAGCAGTTCACTAACAGTGTATCTACTTCACACATCATGCAAGTCTTATATTTGTTGATATACTATTATTCCCAACCTCCGTTTTGGTGATTACTCACACAATAACCTTTTAGGGTTACAATAGTTCATAAGCCATATTTGAAGATGAATGAGAGAAGAATTTTTAAAGTAAAGTACTCTCTGGATGTGCGTTGTGATGCAGTGGATATCAGCTTGGAACGAGAAATTGGAGACCTGAGTTTGAATTCCAGTTGAATTCCTTGCATTCACTTATGCACAAATACCCTTGGGAAAGGTATTAATCCGTCTCTCCCCTCCAGTTATTGGTTAAATAACAGGACTGAGTGGGTTCTATAGATTTGGTTGGCAACTTACTGCGGGGAAAATCTCTGTCCAGTCAGTCATGTCTCTTTTGAAACCTGATTGCCCAAGTGTGTATCATGTATGGCACTTAAATGACTGTTTGATGGATGTGCATTTTGGAGCAGTGGATATCAGCTCAAAAGGAAAAATCAGAGAGCCAAATTTGAATTCCAGTTGAATTTGTGACGTTCCTTCCAGCTATGGGTTAAACAACAGGATAGATTGGGTTCTGTAGCCTTGGTTGGCAACTAGTCCACGAAAGTAATGGCAACTTACTGCAGGAAAATCTGCTTTTGAGACATGATTGCCTAAGTGTGTATCATGTGTAGCACTTAACTGACTGACTCTTGTGGGAGCCTGTACACAGAAAATAGAAGAGAGGAAGACTGATGAAAACATGTGAAACACCTTGGTTCAAAGGCTGAATGAGGTGTGTGATACAAAGGTTAGATGAAGATTATGAGGATAAGGGGGATAAATAAGGATTAAAGATGCAAGAAATAATAAAAATCATGAGACATGAAGAAGAGTGAAAGAAACTAGACAATGATGGTCGAGCTTTGCTCAAAACAAGATACAGATGGGTAAGGGTTAGGGTAATAAAAAGAAAAATATGTCCTGGTGGTTGGGGGCAGTAAATATTAGGTATGTATCTGAAGTTCTGTTTTGTTTTTTTAATATTTACTTCCCTCTAAAAGGGCTTACAGCCTATCATGTTGAATACACCGGTTCTCGCTTGATCACCAAATTTAAGCAACGTTGAGCCTGGTCAGTACTTAGATGGGTGACCGCTTGGGAATACCAGGTGCTGTAAGTGTTTAGTGACGGATGTGCATTGTAGTGTAGTGGATATCGGCTCGGAAAGAGAAATCGGTGAGCCAAGTTCGAATTCTAGTTGAATACCCTGCATTCACTTAAGCACTGGTACCCTTGGGAAAGGTATTAATCCGTCCCTTCCCTCCAGTTATGGGTTAAATAACAAGGGTAGGATTTGAGGACCCTGTTTTTAAAAACAAATCCCAATGAATCTTGATACTCGAACAGAAAAAAGTATTACTAGACACAAAATTTATATAAAAAAACAATAATAAATTGTTGAAAGAAAAAGGTATTACCAGCAATAAATAAATAAAATTTAGTTGGCATTAAATAACCTGCCAAGGTTGATATGCCCCCCCCCCCCAATGGTTATTTTTTTTTGTGCATTTATTCTTTAGTCATTGTTTAATTTGGCTACATGGCCGAGTAGTTAGAGAGTTTGTTTTCTGGCTATGAGGCCAGATAGAAATGATTATAAATTGACCATAGATTATGGTCAATTTGTCATGAAGGTGACTACTTGATGGGATTGGCTCAGGGACAAGATCTTAGCATATGTCACTGTTGGAAGGGGTCTGAAAGCCATAACATAGGTTGACCTAAGCTTTGTGTGTGAAATTGGCTAGGGAGTGGTTAGAATGTTTGTTTCCTGACCATGAGGCCCGATGAAAATTGTGAGTGAAATTGGATAGATGGAATTGTTCTTCGATGCTAGCATGAAGTCTCAAGTCATCGTGAGTGATCGAGGGTTTGAGTGGATTGGCCGTGTTAAAACTGTTGATCCTGCCTGGATGATAGGCTCTCTCCCAGAAACTGCGACTATGATCCATACAGCATAGTTGTCACATGAGTAGTCAGCCATTATTGTCTAATAAAGAACAGTTGAAAACATCCGCAAACACTTGCTAGATGTAATAGACAATCAATATGCTTAATGACTGAATAAAGCTAAATAAACTACTTGGATACATTAGATCTTGAAGGCAATGCCTACCCTGTATTTTACTTAGTAATCTATATAAAAACAAAATCTCTTTCCTATTTTACTTTGTTCCCAAAGTCAGGGAAAAGTGTATAGTTTTTCTTGCTTATTTTGGGAAACCATTTTAAAAATGTTATAAAGTTAAGAAATTTTTTTTTTTTTTTTTTTTTTTAAATTTAAATTGTTTTTATTTCTATTCTTATTTTGGTATTTTTTTATATGCTTCTTGAGATTCTTATTCATGAGCCTACTTTTCTTTTTCGTTGTCTACTTCAAAATATTTTCAATTGAGCTGAATGAAAGCGGGATGTGCATTGTAGTACAGTGGATATTGATTCGGAACGACAAATTGGGAAGCCAAGTTCGAATTCCAGTTGAATTCCTTTTATTCTCCTACGCACAAATACCCTTGGGAACGGTATTAATCTGTCTTTTCCTTCCAGTTATGGGTCAAATAATAGGACAGATTGGGTTCTATAGCTTGGGCTGGTAACCAGTCTACCTCAGAAAGCAATGGTAACTTACTGCGGGATAATCTTCTGACCAGTCAGTCATGTCTCTTTTGAGACATGATCGCCCAAAGCATGTATCATGTATGGTACTTAACTGAAAGTACTAACTTGTGTTACAGCTGTAAAATGAAAGCACAAAAAAGCTGTAAAATAGTTTGGTATCTGAAAGTGACTATATGGAAATGTCAGTTGTTAGTAAAAAGGAAAAAAATAACTTCATTTTTTTTCATACTCTGAACCATCTTTGAGGTTTAAGGTATGTTCTGGAGATCTTTTTTTAATTGTTTGGTTTAATCAGTTATAGATATCACCATGGTTCTTAACAAATATAGTAAAATAAATCTACAATTGGGACTGTATTATACTGTAGATTTTTCGTTTTAGGCTTTTTGAGATGACTGAAATCCAACATTAATGTCACAGAATTGTAATTCTTCTATGTGCTTTCTCTTCAGGGCGTAGGCGATCATGGCTTTCCATGTCTTCATAATCCTGGTGGCTCTTAGCACACTTTCTCCTGTTATCCCACCCAAATCCTGTTTTGCCATCCACCTGCTCAGGCCCGTCTAATGTTATCTGCTGCTTTTCTCTGTCTTCCTTTCCCTCTATCTGACCTGTGAGTATAAGATTCTCTAAGCCTTCCTTCCTAATCTTAAGTCCCAGGAACTTTAGCTGTCTTTTCCTGATGCTGAGTTTCCTTTTTGTTTTTATTGTTTCCAAAACCTCATCATTAAAAAAAAATCATTTTATATATAAATCCTTTTTAATTTTACAAAGTACTGATTTTTTTTTTTTTTTTTTTTTTTTTTTTAACCATTACATTAATCTTCAGGACTTTCCCTAACATAGTACTGAATATAAAAAAGACTTTCTAATTTTACTTAGTAATAAAAACAAAAATTCTTTCTTATTTTACTTTCTTTCCAAAGTCAAGGATAAAAGAATTGTAAACACTGTTTACGGTTGTGGCGCAGTGGATATCGGCTCGGATCGAGAAATCGGGCAGCCAAGTTCGAATTCCAGCCGAATTCATTGCATTCACTTACGCGCAAATACCCTTGGGAAAGGTATTAATCCATCTATTCCTTCCAGTTATGGGTTAAATAACAGGACAGATTGGGTTCTATAGCCTTGGTCGGCAACCAGTCTACCGCAGAAAGCAATGGCAACCTACTGCGGGATAATCTTCTGCCCAGTCAGTCATGTCTCTTTCGAGACATGATCGCCCAAGCATATATCGCGCATGGCACTTAACTGACTGAAACACTGTTTATTTTTATTATACTTAGTTAACTGTTGTATTTTAGCTTTTTTTCTGTAATATGAATAATGCATTTAATGCTTTCATATTTTCTTTTTTAAAAAAAAATCAAATTTTTTTTAAAATGTGTAAATTTCTGAAATTTGTTTTTTCTTTTCTGTTAAAATTTTAAAACTTGTATACATATTACTTGCTTTTTATTTATTTTTATTCCTAGAAATATTATTTTTGGAATGAAATGATTTGATGCAAGAAGCAAAATATTGTTACTCTTACTGATTTTTATATTCGTGTGTGGAAGGGCATCAACTTGTTTTTTCTCTTTCTATCCATTTTCCCCTCTACCTCCTCGCCATACTTTCTTCCTCTCTACTTCTCCTCTCTGTCTGCCTTCGCTTCTTCTTCCATCTACCTCCCATCCCTCCACCTGTCTCTGCTTCTCCTCTCCTCTGTGTCTTGTTTGCTCTGCCTGTCTCTACTTCTCCCCTTTGGGTTGTGTCCCTTTGCCTGTCTCTTCTTCTCCCCACCTTTGGGTTGTGTCCCTTTGCCTGTCTCTTCTTCTCCTCCCCTTTGGGTTGCGTCCCTTTGCCTGTCTCTGCTTCTCCCCCCTTTGGGTTTCGTCCCTTTGCCTGTCTCTGCTTCACTTCGGCTCCTGTGGCTCCCGTCCCTCCGCGCGTCCCTGCTTCTCTTTGGCTCCTGTGATTCCCGTCTCTCCGCCCATCTCTGCTCCTCTTTGGCTCCTGTGGTTCCCGTCCTGTCTCTGCTTCTCGTCTGCCTCTCTGGTTCCCGTCTCTCGGCCCGTCTCTGCTTCTCGTCTGCCTCTCTGGTTCCCATCTCTCGGCCCGTCTCTGCTTCTCATCTGCCCCTCTGGTTGCCGTCTCTCGGCCCGTCTGAGCCCCTCTGGTTGCCGTCTCTCGGCCCGTCTGAGCCCCTCTGGTTGCCGTCTCTCGGCCCGTCTGAGCCCCTCTGGTTGCCGTCTCTCGGCCCGTCTGAGCCCCTCTGGTTGCCGTCTCTCGGCCCGTCTGAGCCCCTCTGGTTGCCGTCTCTCGGCCCGTCTGAGCCCCTCTGGTTGCCGTCTCTCGGCCCGTCTGAGCCCCTCTGGTTGCCGTCTCTCGGCCCGTCTGAGCCCCTCTGGTTGCCGTCTCTCGGCCCGTCTGAGCCCCTCTGGTTGCCGTCTCTCGGCCCGTCTGAGCCCCTCTGGTTGCCGTCTCTCGGCCCGTCTGAGCCCCTCTGGTTGCCGTCTCTCGGCCCGTCTGAGCCCCTCTGGTTGCCGTCTCTCGGCCCGTCTGAGCCCCTCTGGTTGCCGTCTCTCGGCCCGTCTGAGCCCCTCTGGTTGCCGTCTCTCGGCCCGTCTGAGCCCCTCTGGTTGCCGCTCTCGGCCCGTCTGAGCCCCTCTGGTTGCCGTCTCTCGGCCCGTCTGAGCCCCTCTGGTTGCCGTCTCTCGGCCCGTCTGAGCCCCTCTGGTTGCCGTCTCTCGGCCCGTCTGAGCCCCTCTGGTTGCCGTCTCTCGGCCCGTCTGAGCCCCTCTGGTTGCCGTCTCTCGGCCCGTCTGAGCCCCTCTGGTTGCCGTCTCTCGGCCCGTCTGAGCCCCTCTGGCTGCCGTCTCTCGGCCCGTCTGAGCCCCTCTGGTTGCCGTCTCTCGGCCCGTCTGAGCCCCTCTGGTTGCCGTCTCTCGGCCCGTCTGAGCCCCTCTGGTTGCCGTCTCTCGGCCCGTCTGAGCCCCTCTGGTTGCCGTCTCTCGGCCCGTCTGAGCCCCTCTGGTTGCCGTCTCTCGGCCCGTCTGAGCCCCTCTGGTTGCCGTCTCTCGGCCCGTCTCTGCTTCTCGTCTGACCCTTTTTTTTGCATTTGTTCCATTCCTGCAATAAATGTGTGTCAAAAGAAAGCTCATATCCCAAAGATATTGTAAGCATATTGGCCTTGATTTCTCAAGTTTTCAAAACTTGAACTTTAGTTATGATGTAAGCAGTGACAATTACCCTGTTGCCATGGAAACAAAATATGTCAATAAGTGAAAAGACCTCAAGAAATCTACTTGCCTCTCTTACGATAAATGTCCATTTAAGCACCGTTGTTGCCATGCACTGGAAAAGTATATTCCATTCCGTGTTTTTTGCATTTTGTTTTTCTTCCCTGTCCTTGGTACACTTTAAGCCGATTGTTTCATACTTTCTGTTTTTAAAGATATTAATTCTTTTGGGGTTGACTAGAAGAGATAATCGTGTTTGTCGATATCTCGCTATTTTGATAACAAAAACAAACTGGCAATAGAATAGAAATAGGATTCTTATTGCTTTTATTTAAACAACAAACTGTAAACCCTTGAGTTGCGTATGTGACAGATGGCACCTGTTGCAGAATACTTTATCTTGTCAGCACCTTGATAATTCTGCTCTTTGTCTTGGAGATATTTATAACAATTGCTTTCTCAGAGTCTGCCTGAAAAATTACAATGAGTTATAAGAATGACACTGAGGGGTGTCTGCTATTGCATTTTTATTTACTCTTCTCCCTTTCTTCCCTCTCTTTCTCTTCCTCCGTTCTCTCTTTCTCTTCCTCCGTTCTCTCTTTCTCTTTCCCGTTCTCTCTTTCTCTCTATCTCTTTCCTTCTTCCTCTATCTCTTCCTTCTTCCTCTATCTCTTCCTTCTTCCTCTATCTCTTCCTTCTTCCTCTATCTCTTCCTTCTTCCTCTATCCTTCTTCCCTTCTTCCTCTATCTCTTCCTTCCTTCCTCATCTCTTCCTTCCTTCCTTCCTCTATCTCTTCCTTTCTTCCTCTATCTCTTCCTTCCTTCCTCTATCTCTTCCTTCCTTCCTCTATCCCTTCCTTCCTTCCTCTGTCCCTTCCTTCCTTCCTGTCTCTTCCTTTCCTTCCTCTATCTCTTCCTTCCTTCCTCTATCTTTCCTTCCTTCCTCTCTATCTCTTCCCTTCCTTCCTCTATCTCTTCCTTCCTTCCTCTATCTCTTCCTTCCTCCCTTACTCCTTCCTTCCTTCCTCTATCTCTCTTCCTTCCTTCCTCTATCTCTCTCTCCTTCCTTCCTCCATCTCTTCCTTCCTTCCTCTATCTTCCTTCCTTCCTCTATCTCTTCCTTCCTTCCCTATCTCTTCCTTCCTTCCTCTATCTCTTCCTTCCTTCCTCTATCTCTCTTCCTTCCTTCCTCTATCTCTTCCCTTCCTTCCTCTATCTCTTCCTTCCTTCCCTCATCTCTTCCTTCCTTCCTCTATCTCTTCCTTCCTTCCTCTATCTCTCTCCCTTCCTTCCTCTATCTCTTCCTTCCTTCCTCTATCTCTTCCTTCCTTCCTGCCCCTTCCTTCCTTCCTTCATTCTTCCTTCCTTCCTCTATCTCTTCCTTCCTTCCTCTATCTCTTCCTTCCTTCCTCTATCTCTTCCTTCCTTCCTCTATCTCTTCCTTCCTTCCTGCCCTCCCTTCCTTCCTCTCTCTCATCTCTTCCTTCCTTCCTCTATCTCTTCCTTCCTTCCTCTATCTCTTCCTTCCTTCCTCTGCGCGCGCGCGCGCGCGCTCCTCTATCTCTCTTCCTTCCTTCCTCTATCTCTTCCTTCCTTCCTTCCTTCCTTCCTTCCTTCCTTCCTTCCTTCCTTCCTCTATCTCTTCCTTCCTTCCTCTATCTCTTCCTTCCTTCCTCTATCTCTTCCTTCCTTCCTCTATCTCTTCCTTCCTTCCTCTATCTCTTCCTTCCTTCCTCTATCTCTCTTCCTTCCTTCCTCTATCTCTTCCCTTCCTTCCTCTATCTCTCTTCCTTCTTCTTTCTTTTTCTTTCTTTCTTTCTTTCTTTCTTTTCTTTCTTTCTTTTTCTTTCTTTCTTTCTTTTCTTTTCTTTTCCTTTCTTTTCCTTTCTTTCTTTCTTTTCCTTTCTTTCTTTCTTTTTCCTTTCTTTCTTTCTTTCTCCTTTCTTTCTTTCTTTCTCTCTTTCTTTCTTTCTTTCTCTCTTTCTTTCTTTCTTTTTCCTTTCTTTCTTTCCTTTCTTTCTTTCTTTTCCTTTCTTTCTTTCTTTTCCTTTCTTTCTTTCTTTCCTTTCTTTCTTTCTTTTCCTTCCTTTCTTTTCCTTCCTTTCTTTCTTTTCCTTCCTTTCTTTCTTTCCTTCTTTTCTTTCTCTCAATATTGTCTCTTCCCAGGCAAGGCAATAATGCCACTGATATTCAAGGTGTTATTGAGAGTGAAAGATGTGAAATGTTAGAAGTAGAGACAAAAGAATTTAAGAAGATGGTGATTGATTTTGCATTTAAATTTGTGAAAATTGTAGGTGGCAGAGGTGCAAGAAACCCGAAGAATTGTTGTACGATGTCTAAAGTCATACAGTTGCAGTACCAAGGAGGAAAGTTCATTACAATTGCTACAAAAAAATTTTAAACTTTATTTTGATACCTCATAAAAGATATAGTTCTTGTCTTAATACTTTTGCACAGTACTTTCACTAATATCCGAGGCATTTGTACTAACTTTCCTAGCGTAGAAGCTTTCCTTCATGAAAAGTCCCCGGACATCCTAGCGCTTTGTGAAACTCACCTCAACTCTTCTATTCTCTCCTCTGACCTCTCCATCCCTGGCTATCTCCCCCTCTTAAGGAAGGATTCCACTGTCCACATGCGTGGGCTGGGGATCTATGTCAGCGAACACCTCCCCATAGCTAGGGTGACTTCACTTGAATCTGCTGCCCACCAGTACGTATGTATCCGTCTGTCTCTCCTCAGTTCGGTTAGTTACTTATTCTTTCTGTACTGCTCTCCCTCCTCTCCTGACTGCTCCCTTCTAGATAGCATTGCTGACAACATTGATAAGGCTATTTCCTACCACCCATTCGCTCACATATTTGTATTTGGAGATCTCAACGCCTATCACTCTGAGTGGCTTAAAGACTGTTACTGATCTAGTGGGTTTCCACGCCATGAACTTTGCTATTTCCCAATCCCTTACGCAAGTGGTGGACTTCCCCACTTGCTTCCCAAGCACTCCCACTGGACACTCCTCACTACTAGATATATGTTTTACCTCTGCCCCTGACGCCTGTCAAGTCTCGCAGCTTTGTCCGCTTGGCAACTCTGACCATGCTGTTGTCGCTCTCAGTATTTCTTTCCACTCTCACTCTCCTACCTATAAGATCTCCTACCGCTACCAAAAAGCTGACTGGGATGCATTTCGCGATTTCCTCTGCGACATCCCTTGGGGAAAAGTGTCTGATCTCCCAGTTGATGACTGCCTCTGAGGTCTCGTCATGGGTGAAAGCTGGCATTGATGCCTTTATACCCACCAGGAAGTATTGCCTAAAACCTCATTCCTCTCTGTGGTTCTCTCCTGCCTGTTCGGCCGCCATTGCCTACAGGAACCATTACTTCTGACTATTCAGGAGCCAGTTATCTGATCACAATAGGCGCCTATTCACGTCTGCTCGCAATAAGAGCAAGAGAATCCTGAATGACGCCAAATGGTTGTTCGTTGAGAGAATGCGACAGCGCATAGCTGACCGCAAGTTCAGCTCCAAGGACTACTGGCAGATATGCAAACGGGTGCTTAACAACTGCAAATCCTCTATACCTCCTTTAATCCATGAATTCGAGGTTCTTACATCATCTGCGGACAAAGCTGAGTGCTTTGCCTGCAGATTCTCATCCAACTCCATGTTTGACTCATCTGGAGTATGCTCACCCGACTTCCCTGTTAGAACTGAGGCCAAACTGCACGATGTACATATTACCCCGAAGGTAGTATCCTGAGTAATTTCAAAACTTGACCCCCATAAGGCGAGCGGTGGCGACGGAATCCCGGTGATAGTCCTTAAGAGGTGTGCCCCTGAACTCTCCCCTGTCCTCTCTAAACTGTTTAACTACTGCCTTTCTGCTTCCTGTTTTCCTGCATGCTGGAAGTTTTCTTCAGTCGTTCCTGTTTTTAAGAATTGTGGTGAACCCTCGGACACATCCAACTATCGCCCTATCAGTCTTCTACCGATATTCGGGAAAGTGTTCAAGGCCATAATCAATGCTGAAATAGTTCAACATCTTACTGCCCACAAACTCTTCTCTGATAAGCAATATGGCTTCTGCTTTGCCAGGTCCACTGCCGATATGCTAACAACCTTTCTGGAATACATGCTCCGGACCCTCGATGAGTCAGGCGAGGCTCGTGCAGTTGCTCTGGACATCTCCAAGGCTTTTGACAGGGTCTGGCACTCTGGCCTCCTTTGCAAGCTACAGGGTTACAGCATTACCGGACGCCTGCTTGACCTAATCCAGTCCTTTTTAAAACAACCGCAAAATTAAAGTTGTATTGAATGGGCATGCCTCTTCATCCTACAGCACGAATGTCGGCGTCCCCCAGGGCTCTATCCTGGGCCCGACACTCTTCCTTATTTTCATCAACGACTTCCCAGATGAGATCAAGTCCCAAGTAGGCATCTACATAGATGACACCACAATATACTCCCGCACAAGTAAGAAACCTGGCATGGCGGACAGACATAATCTCACTGCTGACCTTGAACGGGATCTACACTCTGTGGTGAATTGGGGCAAGAAGTGGCTTGTCAACTTCAATGTGTCCAAGACCAAGCTGTTGTCTGTCAACCATCACAGGCAACCTCTCCTGCCTCACATAAGCATGGACCAAGTGATTCACCCTGAGTGCAATACACTGCGCCTTCTCGGCCTTACCCTCTCTTCTGATCTCAAGTGGAACCGCTACATCGAATCCATAGCTAAATCCACTGCTAAGAAGGTTGGGTCACTGTGTTGATCCAGGATGTTCTTTCCGCCTGAATCCACCCTGTATATATACAAATCTACCATTCGACCCTGCATGGAGTACTGCTGCTATTTATGCTCAGATGCCCCTGCCGCCCACCTCAGTGTTCTCGACAGGCTCCAAAGAGTTAGTAACGTGATAGGTGCTGACTTGGTGGCTCGACTACAGCCACTTCCCCACCGACGAAATGTGGCCTCCCTTTGTCTGTTCTATAAGTACTTTCATGGCTTCTGCTCAGACGAACTTAAGTCACTGGTGCCTCTTTGTGCAACCAGAATGGCAACTGGGTCCCACCCATTCACAGTCAGGTTAGCCAAATGCAGAGGACAATTTTACTCCTGCAGCTTCTTCTCTCACATTTCACACCTGTGGAACTCGCTCCCATATTCTTGCTTTCCTGATGGCTACAACCTCCAGAAATTTAAATGCAATGTCAATACTCATCTACTAACCACTTGACTGTAGCCCTTCCCACACCCCGTATATCCTTCCCTTTCTCTTCCCCCTTGCAACTGTCATTACACCTGCATTTTCATCTTTCTATTGCTTCTTTCTAATTGGTTTGTAATCCTCTTCTTCCTCCTCTAATTAATTTCCTTTCAGTTATGTAGCCACCCACACATCAGTGGCATTTAAACCTTGCCCGAGGTGAAATGATTAAAAATATATATATATATAGGTAAATATATAGGTAGGTAAATCCCAAAAACCCAATCTTAATTAATATTAATTTCATTAATATTAAAATTGATCAAGGTGAAGGGCTCAGTGCAAATATTATATTCTAATTACAGAGCCAAATATAAAAATATCACACAATTTTGATGTTTAAATCTGTTGAACGGATTTAAACATAGAAATAATACTTTTACTGATGGAATAAAAATTTAAATAGAAGTGGCAGAAAAAAAAAATTATGTATATATATATATATATATATATATATATATATATATATAAATAAAAATAATTTCTTTTTTTTTTTTCTACCACTTTTACTGATGGAATGAAAATTTAAAAGAATTATTTAGCAGCAGTTATTTCTGGGAATGAAACCTGACACTAATAATTTTTCCCGTCTTGTTATTAATCCTGCAACTTGCTTCCAGATCAGCACCCCCTGATGAATGACTGAAGCTGGGAACAGTCTCGCCTGATACTCTTGTTATTCTAATGCTCCTGTCTATTCTTATTGTTTCTATAATTGTCCTTTGAAATTGAATACAAGACAGGATGAATTCGGGGTAGTTTCGTCCAACACCACAAATTACGATAAAATGGAAATGGTCAATTTATTAGGTTGTTTTAAATAATTTTGTTTTTGTTTGTTGACAATCTTTTTTTCAAATCATTTCACCCCAAGCAATGTGGCACCATGACTAGTGTGCAGGTGTTTCAAAGACCTGAGTACAGAGAGAATTGAAGAAAGAATCAAAGCTGGATATGATTCAAAGAGATAGATGACAATTAATGCTGCATTTAAATTTTTGGAGATTGCAGCTATCAGGGAAGCAAGTAAATGGACTAGAATTCTACAGACGGGAAGTGAGAAAAACTGTTTAAGTATAAGGGAAGGCTACATTGTTACATTGTAACCCTGATATAAGAGAGTTGCCTGGACCGAAGAAAAGTTATCTTATATTGGGGCTTCTCTTATATCAGGGTTTGGTCTATTTTATATACATTACCGCAGGGTTTAATCTGGAACCAGTGAAAATTTCTCTTATATCCACGTTTCTTTTATATCCGGGTTATACTTTATTTCAACAATAAAAGAGTGGGGCCTAGATGCATTTTTTCATGTGGTCGAAGCACCAGGGATGGGGAAAAGCTTGTCAGAGCAGTTGACATGAAAATATTTGTAGAGAAGACGAAGGGATGCCAAATCATGTTGGTGAGAAAGTGACTGAAGTTGAGATGCCAAGTCAGGATTGATAACATTGCAGATCCTTCTTTGGATTGTGGAATTCTAACACCCAGTTTGCTGATTTTTTATTTATTTATATATTTTTGTTTTAAATCCTATCCGTCTTCAGTGTTAACGTATCTGGAGAATCATCATTTAAAAATGGACTCAAACCAGGGCATTCAGCTTAAGAAATCTCTCAGTTCATGATTTAAAATTTAATTCACAAGAAAATACTCAGGAATTTGCAATTTTATTGCTTGAATCTGTGGAAAGGTAGACATTCAAAGGTTGAAGATCATTAAATAGAATATCTGTATCTGAGGAAGGCTGGAGAGCATAGTGGCTGAAAAGTAGTGATGACTAGAACAAAGGTGAAGATCAAACACTGATTTGTCTGAATTGTTGCCCTCATTGTGTTTGTTACAATGATGTTTTGGCTGTTGTGTTCTGTAGCCTTTTTCATGAGTGTCTTATACTTAAATGTTCTTTGAATTTCAAACTGAACACTTTATTCAGTTCACTGGGATAGACTGTTTTCATTCCACTCTCTATATTCAGAGCAGGGGATCACACATTTTAGTAAATTCTTTTTTTTCTGATGAGAATACTTCTGCTTGTTAAGAAGTTGACTGCCAGAGGTCAACCACAAAATCTGACTTCAAATATCAACTTTATAATTGCCCACTTAGGCTATAAAACATTTATCTGAATTGATTTATAACAATGGCTGTATTGGGGAAGCCTTCTTGCTAATAACCCATCATTTTGTCTTAAAAATGTCAGTCTGGTAAAATATCATCTGTCATGAAAGTCAATACAAAACAGAGGTATAGGTTCATCCATACAAAAAAAAAAGCACCCATTTATGAATGTTTATGGAGATCAAACAATGAACGTGAACACAGGTGGTGGCTGTGAACTATTGAAAGGAAGAGTAGCTGGCAAATGTATAACATTACTTTTGAAGTATTCTTTGTATATTCATTGAACAATTTGATGTGATTGTTTGCAATGTCATACACAATGACAGCTTGGATAAAACTGATTAATTTATTAAATGTAGCTAATGCAACTGTCATCAACCAAACCACTTAAAATTATTTTTTTCTTGAACACCTTCATTGCCTGAGGACAATTGGGAAGTTAGAATTCAAACTCCAAGTTTAAAATAGACAACATGGTCTATGAAGTATTTTTCTGAGTTGATTTATAAGTTTAATTGATGTTTTTAACATTGTTCTTATACTAAAAGTATCACTGCAAATAAGCTAGTTGTTGATGAAAATGTATTGAAAAATGATAAACATGAACTAACTCGCAATTGACATAATAAAAACTGGCAATCATCAGTTCTCTTAGTTGATAGGCGAATGTGTTTTCTGGATTCAACTGTCAAACCGAGGGATTGAAATCAGAATGAGGTAAACAGTGATGCCTAACATTTTGATCTGCATGTTCCAGGAACTTTAGTTGTCTCTTCCTGATGCTCAGTATTAATTTCCTTTTCATTTCCATTCTTTCCAAAACCTCCAAAAATTGCTCACATGCTTGGTCCATGATATCCGCAGCATCCTTCTGTAGAACCATATTTCAGCTGCTTCAAGTTTTTCCTTCATCTTCGAAGATATTGTCCAACATTCATGCCATATTGAAGAACTGACATCACATAGCAATCCAGTACTCTCCTCTTTGTTTCTAGCAAAATTGTCCTGTTTCTTAATACTTTACTCAACTTCTGGAATGCTTCCTTTGCCATTTATATCATTGTCAATAAAACAAACATGAAGAGGATAATGGTTTGAATCTATCATAATTTTTTTAATTTCAGTAAATCAGACAGGATCAGGAGATTGTGTCGAATAGTTCACTAAATAAAGACAGTATTTAACCTCAAACTGTCAGGTAGAACAAGTTAAGCTAGTTCAGAATTTTAATATTATTTGTGCAAAGTTTTTTTTTTTTTTTTGTAAATTAACATCTTGAGTGCTTGAAGACAGATGTGTATACAAGATCCATGATTTTCTAAACTAGTAGTACTGGCTTCACTGATACAATGTTTTTATTGTGACATTGATATAACAAGAGTTATTTGTCCCTTGTTAGCAAAGAAATGTGTTAAAGATGCTATTTCTGCCTGTTGAAGCAGTCCTATAGAGCAGAGAATGTTGGATAATCTCTTCACAGATGAAATGCTTTCAAGCAACAAATGTGAGCAATGACAAAGTTTTAGAGAAAATGGAAAGAAGAAGGTCACTTAGACTTAACATCAGAAAGACAGTTGAGGAAAGGGTTAGGAAAATTTCTTGCTCATAAGACAGATTGAAGATGAGGACTGTAAGAAAACTGCATGACTTCATAATCTTGAGCAAATCAGTGGTGGAACAGGGTCTAGGAGTGATAGAAAAAGACAACTTATTAAGAGTTGCTAGCAGAATAGCCTGGCATTGCTCAGGTGTAATGAAAGCTTTAAAACTAATCCATGGTCCTGGAGCTCAGACTCTTTGGACGTTGGCACGAAAGACTAAAAACAATAGTTGTTTCCAGTTAAAGCGAAACCATAGACTGAAAGAAAAATGAATGGATGTAAGTCAAATTTTGATTTCCTGGTATCAATATTAAATAAGTGTTTTTTTTTTTTTTCAAAGGCTAAATAAGTCCTCTGAGTAAATGGTATCATGGCTGAGACTAAAAACTACAATTATACCTACTTGGAGCCAAACCCGAAGCAAAAACTAAAATAAAAGGGCTGAAAAAATACATACAGGCAGATAGACACACACACACAAACATCTTGCCTTATATATATAATCGATTTTCTGCACTATTGTAAGAACTGCAACCTTGAAACTTCTGAATATTGTCTCTTATGTCTTTGTCTATGAGTGTATCAAATTTGATTAAAATTGGACCACTCCTGCTATAACCCGATTTATTCGATTTTCGATATTTATCGGGAGTACCTCAACACAAAACCTAGCTAAGAACACTTGCAGACGCTTATAGTACAACTGTGTAAATTTTCAAGAAAATTGGTTCAGCCATTTCGGAGTCTATAGGTAACAGACACAAACACACACACACAGACAAAGTTCCATTTATAAATAAGTTTAGATAAAGGACATGAATTAGTGGAAGTATGATTGCTAACATTCTGGAGGCACATAGAAGAAAGATTCTTCAATTTTATGAATTTTACATGTATTTTTCTATTGTACTTCTTGTTGTGGCGCAGTGGATATCGGCTCGGAACAAGAAATCGGGGAACCGAGTTCGAATTCCAGTTGAATTCCTTGCATTCACTTACGCGCAAATACCCTTGGGAAAGGTATTAATCCGTCTCTTCCCTCCAGTTATGGGTTAAATAATAGGACAGATTGGGTTCTATAGCCTTGGTCGGCAACCAGTCTACCGCAGAAAGCAATGGCAACCTACTGCGGGATAATCTTCTGCCCAGTCAGTCATGTCTCTTTCGAGACATGATCGCCCAAAGCGTGTATCGCGCATGGCACTTAACTGACTGACTTCTTGGAAAACAAAATTAATTACATAAAACATGTATCAACAAAAACATTCTTGATAGTAATTAATGTAGAAAACCTGACATTAACTTAGTCGTGTGGACTATTCTGAAAATGAGATGATCTATCTTTTTAAATTTTTTTTTTTTAAATGAATGAAACTTCTAGTTCTGGGTTATTTTATGTGGGCAGATAACCTCGTCACCGGAAGGCTTTTATCTGGGTATTCATATTTGTTGGTTGGCACCAAAATTGAGATAGTCCTCAGTTATTGCTGAAACCTCCTTCAGGTGCAGTCTGCTTACTACCCTTCGCTGACCTGACATGTAAACTATACCACAAAAACCACCGAAACTTCTTACTGAAGTTATTCTGAAATATTTCTACGCATTTTATTTTTAGCCACTGACCAGATTACTAAAATTGAAATAAAACCTTTTTTGTTCAATAAAACCTAGCGTACATACCTGTCTTATCATTACTTGAGAGGTGTATATATCTAAACTTATTTATAAATGGAACTTTGTCTCTGTGTGCGTGTGTATATCCATTACCTAGAGACTCCGAAACGGCTAAACAGATTTTCTTGAAAATTTACACAGTTGTACTATAAGCATCTGCAAGTGTTCTTAGCTAGGTTTTGTGTTGAGGTACCTCCGATAAATATCAATAATCGAAAAAATCAGGTTATAGAAGGAGTGGTCCGATTTTAATCAGATTTGATACACTCATCAAATTTCAAAGAAATTGCATTTGGTAACTTTCATATAATTCATTTTTAGACGAAAAAATCCAAATGATTGGTATTGTCATTTAAACAAGAAAATTCACTTTATGGTCACATTTAGAAGCTCACAGCCATCTCGTTGAAATACTGGTGACCATATGATCACCGATGTTAAGCAACATCAAGCCTGGTCAGTACTTAGAGAGAGACCAATTGGAAGTACCAGTTGTTTTAAGCTTAGATGTGTGGATGATGCAATGGGTAATGGCTCAGAATTGTTAATCGGAGAGGTGAACTCTAATTTCTGTTGGGTTTAATATACTCTCTTATGTGCAAATACCCTTGGGGAAAAGCATGAATTCACCTTTTTCTCCTCTGTGCTATGGGTTAATTAGTAAGATTTGTATCACTAAATCATTGTCATTGTTTACATTGCTCGGACTGTTGTCTTCATCTTTATTGTCATGTTTACAATGTTTCAGCCATTGTATACTCCGGCTTTCTTCTTTAAGTACTAATAATTTTGAACTGAGACGTTCATTTTTCTGAGCTCAGGTATTGTAACTATTTACATTGTTTGAACTGTTGTCATTAGCTTTGTCATATTCACAATGTTTCAGCTGCTGTGGCCACATCTGCCTTTTCAGGATTTGTCTATATTTCCGAGATGAAGTATTGTAACTATTTACACTATTTACATTGTTCATAGTGTTATTCTCATCTTCATTGTCAATAGACATTCACAATGTTTCGCTGTTGTACACATCTGCCTTTTCAGGATTTGTCTATATTTCCGAGATGAAGTATTGTAACTATTTACACTATTTACATTGTTCATAGTGTTATTCTCATCTTCATTGTCATATTCACAATGTTTCGGCTGTTGTACACATCTGCCTTTTTCAGGATTTGTCTATATTTCCGAGATGAAGTATTGTAACTATTTACACTATTTACATTGTTCATAGTGTTATTCTCATCTTCATTGTCATATTCACAATGTTTCGGCTGTTGTACACATCTGCCTTTTTCAGGATTTGTCTATATTTCCGAGATGAAGTATTGTAACTATTTACACTATTTACATTGTTCATAGTGTTATTCTCATCTTCATTGTCATATTCACAATGTTTCGGCTGTTGTACACATCTGCCTTTTTCAGGATTTGTCTATATTTCCGAGATGAAGTATTGTAACTATTTACACTATTTACATTGTTCATAGTGTTATTCTCATCTTCATTGTCATATTCACAATGTTTCGGCTGTTGTACACATCTGCCTTTTTCAGGATTTGTCTATATTTCCGAGATGAAGTATTGTAACTATTTACACTATTTACATTGTTCATAGTGTTATTCTCATCTTCATTGTCATATTCACAATGTTTCGGCTGTTGTACACATCTGCCTTTTTCAGGATTTGTCTATATTTCCGAGATGAAGTATTAAAACTATTTACACTATTTACATTGTTCATAGTGTTATTCTCATCTTCATTGTCATATTCACAATGTTTCTGCTGTTGTACACATCTGCCTTTTTCAGGATTTGTCTATATTTCCGAGATGAAGTATTGTAACTATTTACACTATTTACATTGTTCATAGTGTTATTCTCATCTTCATTGTCATATTCACAATGTTTCGGCTGTTGTACACATCTGCCTTTTTCAGGATTTGTCTATATTTCCGAGATGAAGTATTGTAACTATTTACACTATTTACATTGTTCATAGTGTTATTCTCATCTTCATTGTCATATTCACAATGTTTCGGCTGTTGTACACATCTGCCTTTTTCAGGATTTGTCTATATTTCCCCGAGATGAAGTATTGTAACTATTTACACTATTTACATTGTTCATAGTGTTATTCTCATCTTCATTGTCATATTCACAATGTTTCGGCTGTTGTACACATCTGCCTTTTTCAGGATTTGTCTATATTTCCGAGATGAAGTATTGTAACTATTTACACTATTTACATTGTTCATAGTGTTATTCTCATCTTCATTGTCATATTCACAATGTTTCGGCTGTTGTACACATCTGCCTTTTTCAGGATTTGTCTATATTTCCCGAGATGAAGTATTGTAACTATTTACACTATTTACATTGTTCATAGTGTTATTCTCATCTTCATTGTCATATTCACAATGTTTCTGCTGTTGTACACATCTGCCTTTTTCAGATTTGTCTATATTTCCAGATGCTATTAACTATTTACACTATTTACATTGTTCATAGTGTTATTCTCATCTTCATTGTCATATTCACAATGTTTCGGCTGTTGTACACATCTGCCTTTTTCAGGATTTGTCTATATTTCCGAGATGAAGTATTAGTAACTATTTACACTATTTACATTGTTCATAGTGTTATTCTCATCTTCATTGTCATATTCACAATGTTTCTCGCTGTTGTACACATCTGCCTTTTTCAGGATTTGTCTATATTTCCGAGATGAAGTATTGTAACCATTTACACTATTTACATTGTTCATAGTGTTATTCTCATCTTCATTGTCATATTCACAATGTTTCGGTTGTTGTACACTCCAACATTCTTCCAGGTGATATATGTTGGAATTTCGAATCAACAATAATGATGACAACCATGTAAATTGTTAAAATATCTTCTCTCAGAAATATCTTCAAAATGTTGATTAGCTGTAGAAAAAAAACAAATCAGCAATATTTCAGTTGTCATACATATCCTATGGTCTTCATGTGTCTGTTTTCAGAATTTTGAAACAAAAACACTTTATTCGATCTACAAAAGGATGTTGTCCTCATCCTGATACATAGAGGATATCTTGTTTTCTATTAATACTCTGTTTAGTTTGCATGCATGTGTCTCTTGGCCATTTTTACAACTGAACCAGAAATATTTGGAATGATCAGTTTGTTCAAAAGAAAAAAAACACAAAATACTGCATCTTGTAGGCTTCTATTTAAAATACATTTTAATTATCTATAACCTATGTGCCATGTCCTTTAGGGCAGTGGCATTCATGGCTCTCCACAACTCTTTATTCATTGTAGGTGTTAATAAATTTTGTCTTTTAATTATCTCTTAAACCTTGTTTCATCATTCATTTACACAAGCTTGTCCTATGTGTTGTGTCCCTTGATGTTGGTGATCAAGGCTCTCCATAACGTCCTGGCTTTTGTAGCTATTGATAAATTTTGCTTATATGCCATCTCTCTCTCTAACTCCACCTGGCCATCCATTCACTCAAGCTCAGGTGAGTTATATGTTGCTTTCCTCTGTCTCTCTCTTACTTCTTTGAAGCTGACAAAAAGAGAATGTAATATTTTATGCTTTTTCCTTCACACTAGGAAACTCAGTTTCAAACTCACATTTTTGATTCATTTTTGTCTGAATTTTGGATGACCAATAAAAACATTAAAACTCTCAATTATAGACTCAGGATTGTCTCAAAGGAGAGCCAAAGTAATAGACTCTGTGGATACAGAACAAGCAATTGCTGAACAGTAATAAGAGAATAGAAAATGTCCCAAAACATTGGCAATGGAATGAGAAAAACTACCCTCATGGATTAAATATAGGCTTCAGTTCAAAGGAGGCAGGGTGGCGTAATAGATAGTGGCTAGATTAAGGAATCTGAGAACCAAGTTCAAATTCCAGTTGAATTCATTTCCGGTATGTGTTTGTTTTTGTAATATGAATTAATAAATATACATATGAAGGCATACACATGTATTATATTATTCAGGTTAATAAAGCAGTGCTCAATGTAATATGAGCAGCTATTTTATATATATATATATATATATATATATATATATATATATGTGTGTGTTGTCCTGCATTGATGAGACGGCTTTTCATGCATTACACAAACATCAGGTGTATATTACAAACTGACCGTTAAAGAGATTTGAATTTAAGTTTACTTGACATTTATGGGAGTTAAATCTTATAAAGTTAGGTTACTGCTTTTTAATAACAAGGGTAAAACTAAAATAGGTAAAAACTATTTGGAGATAAAAAAATAAAAATTTTTAAAAGTAAAATTAAAGTAAAAAAATATTAAAATGGAAGCGAAGTAATTCATAATTATTAATAGTAATATTTGCAGTGGGGGTGGAAAAAGAAACAAAACCTTTATAATATGAGAAGTGTATGGTATTACACAATCTTTAAATTTGTAGAATGTGTAATATCGAATTGATTTATTTTTTTAACTGATGTTTTGTTGGAGTTAATTTTGAGTCTGATTTAATTATTTTTATCACAAATTCTGTGGCCATGAGCCAACAAATACCGCCACCCAGAATTAGATTAATCCAGAGAGAATGAATTCAAGTCTTGCCTGAAGGTAATTCTTTTTATTTTAGATCTGTGCTGTTTGCTTGATGCAGTCTGTTGAGGGGGAGAGGGTTTGTTAGGATAACGATAAAAGAAATAATTGTCAAAAATGAATAACTAACCATACTTACTTCAGGCATCTAAACTTTGTAATCAAAAAGGAATAAAAAATCTCCGTGCATCTACTTGACAGGTATAGATCAGACAGATTGATAATACCACTTGGAAATGAAGGTGTGTGTAAGAGAATGTCTTAAGTGTGTGCAGACCAACAGGCAATAAATCTTCATATACGCTGTTTAAAATAGGGTGTCTATTTCAAACACGGGTATCCACTAAAAAAAAAAAAAAAGATTGAAATAAGGTAACATCAATCAGCTAAGTAACAAACTTTTTACTCATAATTCTCTCTATCAAATATATATATATATATATATATATATATCACATAAATTCAATATTTTATTTGGAGAATAGCCATTTTTACAGTCCCTTTTGTAAAAGCCTGTTTGAAACTGGAAGTTGTTTTATATAAAAAAGAGACAAAATTTGGGGAGAGGGTGGAAGTGGTAGCTATAATGCATAGTTGATTTATTACTGTTTTATATATATATATATATATATTCTGGCATTGCTCAGGTGTAATGAAAGCTTCAAAACTAATCCATGGTTCTGGAGCTCAGACTCTTTGGACGTTGGCACGAAAGACTGAAAAGTTTCCAGTTAAAGCGAAACTGTAGACTGAAAGAAAAATGAATGGATGTAAGTCAAATTTTGATTTCCTGGTATCGATTTTTATTTATATATATATATATATATATAAAAACATATATATAATTGATTTTTCTGCACTATTGTGAGAACTGCAACTTTGAAACTTCTGAATATCATTTCTTATGTCTTTGTCTATGAGTGTATCAAATTTGATTAAAATCGGACCGCTCCTTCTATAACCCGATTTTTTTCGATTATTGATTTTTGATATTTATTGGGGGTACCGTAACACAAAACCTAGCTAAGAACACTTGCAGACGCTTACAGTATAACTGTGTAAATTTTCAAGAAAATTGGTTCAGCCGTTTCGGAGTCTATAGGTAACGGACACACACACGCACAGTTCCATTTATAAATAAGTTTAGATATATATATAATTTGGTGTCTGTTCAGTCTACTTTCTAAAAATTGTGCTGTTTTCAGACTTGTGTGTGTGTATATATAATAATACAACTGCGGAAGTATGTGAGAACTGACTCTTTTTTTTTTTTTATTTCAGGCTAGCAGAACTACTACTAAAAGTGCTCGATAGATAACTAGCAAATATAATCAAATTAAAAGTTCAAGCAATTTATTTATCAAATGCTTGGTCTTGATGAGCATTTCGATATAAAACAATTGAGTCAGCTAACCAGGTAAATCACTTGAACTTTTAATTCATTGAATAATCGTTAGTCTTCGGTAATGAATTTAGTTCTCCTGGTGACTGGCGTGTGTATACACCACATATATAACACGCTAAAATTTCCCTTCTCTCATTCCATGGGCCGATGGCTTAGGGAGTAGGGGCTCCGACTGACACCAAATCTGTCAAGTTTGGATCCCGGCTGGAAACAAGTGGATGTCTAGCCATACTAATGAGCTGTGAAACAGGCTTGTATGTGAATGACTTTGTATGTATGTATGTATGTGTGTATGTATATATATATATATATATATATATATATATGTGTGTGTGTTTAAATAGTAGGGTAGATTGAGCTCTTTAGCCTTACTTGGTATTCAGTTGAGAACGAAAACACTTCAATAAAAAAAACCTGTGAACAGCTGTTTGGAGACTTTGTGGCCCACTAGGCACCATTTTGTCTGTTACCAGCTCTACTGAAATATGTGGCTGATTCTGTATAAGACTTCACCACAAAAAAAACAAATCTCTGTGGGTAGTCTGAGGTTCGGCCCTAAAACTGAATTCTTAGGATACTATTTGTCTATATTTCTGAGATGAGGTAGTATTTATACTATTTACATTATTTGGACTATTGTCATCTTTGTTGTCATTTGTATGACATTTTGGCCATTATACACTCCTGAATTTTTTAGATGCTTGGAATTTCGAAATAAACCCTTTATTACAATCACTGGGGTATATCATTCTCATTCTTTGTGTCAAGCCTCTTTTGGTAGTCATAAGTTATCTCCTCTTACCAGACTCTTGTTCACTACTGCTGTGGCCTAGTATTGAGCTCACAACTCTTTGGTTCAAGTCACTGGAACTAACCAACATCGATATCCACTAGTCAGTTAATCAGTTAAGTGCCATACGTGAAACACACTTGGGCGATCATGTCTCAAAAGAGACATGAACGACTGGGCAGAATATTATCCTGCAGTAGGTTGCCATTGCTTTCTACAGTAGACTGGTTGCCAGCCAAGGCTATAGAACCCAATCTTTCCAGTTATTTAACCCATAACTGATTAATACCTTTCCCACGGGTATTTGTGCATAAGTGAATGCAATGAATTCAACTGGAATTGGAACCCGGCTCCTTGTTCCGAGCTGATATCCACTGCACCACAATGCACATCCACTAGAGAAAACTATAAATATCAGAAATTGCAATATGAACTCTAGTAAAAACACCCTGTTACTGAACATTAGGTTTATAAGTCCCAGAATTTCAGTTGTTCGTGTCCTAAGGGACACATGGCCTAGTGGATATAGATGACAGGACCTATCTGCCAATCTCGTGTTGTACTTAAATTTATAACGTCTAACTAACATAAAGGAAAATTCATCAGAACAATTATCATGAAAGGCACAGGAAAGCTACATTACAGCAGAGGGGAAGTGCTTCAAGTCAACATTAGTAACATTGCAGATTCTTCTTCAGGATTTTATCGAAGATCTCTAAATGTATAGCAGGAGCACAAGATAATGTGGCAGTAATATTCAAGACGTAGATGAATGATAGATTTAGAAATATGTACAATAGATTTGTGTGAGAAAAATTGTCTAGCAAACTCAAATAACTTTCAGAAAGGTAAGAATCAACCTCTTCTCTCCTTAACTATTGGTTAATTAGTGGAACATGCAAATCATATTTTCCCAAATTCTTACACTCAAAATTTTCTGTTTTTTTCTGGTTAGTAAGCTGTTAAAAAAAAAAAAATATATATATATATATATGACAATGAATGCTTATTATGTTTAATCATGAGCTGTTCTAAACATTGTATTTTGGCTTTAATTTCAAGTGAAAATAAATCCAAATATTGTCCAACAGTTGGATACTTTTTTATTACACTGGTTGTAAGCTTTCAGCTCATGTGAGTCGTTACAGGGATATTAATGTTGGACAATTTTTGTCTTTATTTTCACCTGATATTGCAATGTATTAGATTTTAACAGGTCATCTTTTAGAACTGAATATTTGTAGACTACTCAGGCAGAAGATTTGATGAGAATGGTGAAGGCTTTTTTTTTTTTTTTTTTTTTTTTACCCAAATGCTTTTCGGAAGAAGTGATAGCACAGAAGTGGTGTATAGTTTACTAGAAATTTTTCAAACAACTCCTCAGATTTTAATTTGGGTTTTTTTTTCTATGAGACTAGTTGTCAACAAAGGTTAGAGGGCAGTCTGCTCTTGTATTTAGCCCATAGCTCGGGGGAGAGTTGGATTCATTCTTTTCCTCAGAGCATTTACACAAAAGTAAATGTAATGACTTCTGGAATTTGTACTTGGTGTGCCAACTCCACTTTTTCCATGGCAATAAGTCAGATGGAGGAGTAATTTCTCAGACTGGCCAAGAAGCTTTTCCCTTCTCTCATTTAGTTAGACTTTAACCTTTAGCCCCTTGTATTAATATTACTTTCCTTTCCACTGCACTCTTTCTTAAAGCCTCTCATTTATTGTTAATTGTTTTATGTTGCCATAGCAGGTTATGACAACACAACTATGAAATTTGTTTAGGAATCAGTCATCTTCAGTGGCAGGATAAAATTTTGTAAAATCAAATGAAGTCACATACTGAGTGATAGAAGTTAATCAAACCATTTGAGAATAGGATATTTTTGCTTAATATCATATTGGAAAAATATTACATCAGCCACTCCAGGTAAATCATTGCTTTTGTTGTCTTTATCATCATCTGTAAATGGTCTTTAAATCATTTTCCAATTCACTACCACAGTATAAAGAATTTGGATAAAGCACTCTTCTTATAAAATATCACATCAGCCACTACAGAAAAGAAATTATCATTCTATTTCCTTTGCTTTAAGGAAAGACATTAATCTATCTGTACTCTCATTTATTGGTTAAAGAAGAGAGCAAATGGAGGTGATCCACGATTTTTTTCTCTTTATTATCAGTGAATTGTCATGCTTTTGTGAAATTCAAACATATATTGTTCAGGGATCAGTCATCTTTAGTGGCAGGATCAACTTTTTGTACAGCAAATGTAGTCACATAGTGATAAAGGTTAACCTATTTAAAAAAAAAATGCTACCTTAATTCTATAAATAAATAAATCCTTGTAATCTATTCTTAAAAATGATGAACTCAAAGTGCTCACAAAGAAACCCTAATTTAAATTTGAAAAAAAACACGCACTAGGATAAAATAGATATGTTAACCTTTAGCATGCTGCATTATTAATATTACTCCCCTTTCCACTGCATTATTTTTCAAGGCCTCTCAATTGCAGTATCCTTATTGTTAATTTCACTCAAAGGTGGTTTCTGTTGCCATAGCAGGATATGACAACACAACTTTGAAATTCAAACACACTATTGTTCAGGGATCAGTGTCATCTTCAGTGGCAGGATTAACTTTTTGTACAGCAAATATAGTCACATAGTAATAAAGGTTAATCTATTTAAAAAAAATGCTACCTTAATTCTATAAATAAATAAATTCTTGTAATCTATTAAAAATGATGAACTTAAAGTGCTCACAAAGAAACCCTAATTTAAATTAGAAAAAAAAACACACTAGGATGTATAGATATGTTAACTTTTAGCTCACTGGATTATTAATATTCTCTTTCTACTGCATTCTTTTTCAAGGCCTCTTAATTGTGGTATCTTTATAGTTAATTTCACTGGAAGTTGTTTGATGTTGCCATAGAAGGATATAGCAGCACAAATGAAATTTAAACAAGGATCATTTGCCTTCAGTGGCAGGATCAACATTTTGTGTAGCGAACGAAGTCCCATACACAGTGCCAAAGGTCAAGTGGGATCTGCCTGAAAACTTTTCAGCGCCTTCTACCATGTTGAGAAATTAATGAATGCAAAGAAAAATTGAATGTATTTTGAATTGACACTTGAATGGATATCTGTGTGGCTGTATTATAACGCACACAAAATACTATTTTTGTTTTTTTTACTTTCACTTATATTTGAAATAAACACTGTGTACCCAAACATGCATTTCAATTTCCACACCACTTGTTTTGTACCCTGCTGCCTACACAATCAAGAGCATGCCCTCAGATCATATACCTTTTGTATATTACGAGACACACCCAAATCTGGGACATCATTCCCTTGTTTACTTAGAATGTCACAAACTAAAGGATAAATTTGTGATTACAAAAAGCCATCTAGATGTTTGTTACACCCATTTTTGGAGGAGTGGTTGTCATGATGATGAGTCATGAGTTAGTTTTAATTAAAATCTGAGGAGCTTAATTTGTTACAGTTTTATTTTAAAGAGCCTAATTCATCATCTAATCGATAAATTTTATATATATATATATATATATATATATATATATATATATAAAAACTTATTTATAAATGGAACTTTGTGTGTCTGTGTGTGTCCATTACCTATAGACTCCAAAACAGCTGAACTAATTTTCTAGAAAACTTACACAGTTGTACTATAAGCATCTGCGAGTGTTCTTAGCTAGGTTTTGTGTCAAGGTACCCCTGATAAATATTGAAAATAGATAATCGAAAAAATCGGATTATAAAAGGAGTGGTCCGATTTTAATCAAATTTGATACTCGTAGACAAAGATATAAACGATATTCAGAAGTTCCAAGGTTGCAGTTCTTACAATAGCGCAGAAAATCGATTTTTATATATATATATATATATATATATATATAATATAAAAGGCAAGATGTTTGTGTGTGTGTCTGTTTATCTGCCTGTATGTCTGTATTTTTTTTCAGCCCTTTTATTTTAGCTTTTGCTTTGAGTTTGGCTCTAAGTAGGTATAATTGTAGTTCTTAGTCTCAGCCATGATACCATTTACTCAGAGGACTTATTTAGCCTTCCAAATTCAGTTTACGATGAAGAAAATAAAGACAAAATTGTCCAACATTAATATCCCTGTAACCACTCAAGTGAGCTGAAAGCTTATAATCAGTGTAATAAAAAAGTATCGATACCAGGAAATCAAAATTTGACTTTTTTTTTTCTTTCAGTCTACGATTTCGCTTTAACTGGAAACAGCTATTGCTTTTTAGTCTTTCGTGCCAATGTTCAGAGTTTGAGCTCTAGGACCATGGATTAGTTTTAAAGCTTTCATTACACCCAAGCAATGCTGGGCTATAGTATACTATGGCTCATTTCAATGAGTTTAATTAGCTCATATCATCAGACATTTTACAATATTTCCTCCATCTGGTACAACATTTCTGCTGAAAGGAACCTTTTCTTAAAATGAAGAGGGATAATAATAAAAATAATAATAATAAACATAAAATTACAAACAAACAAATAAATAAATGACAATAAATGTAAGGGGAAAGAGAAGAAGGAAAGAAAGGGAAGGGATGGAAGAAGGAAAGAAAGGGAAGGGATGGAAGAAGGAAAGAAAGGGAAGGGATGGAAGAAGGAAAGAAAGGGAAGGGATGGAAGAAGGAAAGAAAGGGAAGGGATGGAAGAAGGAAAGAAAGGGAAGGGATGGAAGAAGGAAAGAAAGGGAAGGGATGGAAGAAGGAAAGAAAGAAAGAAATAGTCCAGTTCCAAATATGGGTAGTATCTGTCTTGAAATAGTTTTGACCTCTGAGAAAAACCCAATTCCTTTGACTTTTAGCATCTGTTTTACCTCATTAGGTCAACCTACTTACTTATACTAACTTCTCTCCACATATACATATGTATACATTCCAATTTCATTAATTCATGTTTCACTGCTGTATTGTTATAGCACTGTTACCTGGCTGTACTGGGAAAAAAAGGAAAACTTTGTCTTTATTCTTGGTTTCCTTTTGCAGATGTTTTTTATATCTGAAATTTTAATAAATATTTTTATGGTAATTATTTGGATGCAGTTTCCACGATGGTACCTGGTCTTTATTAATATGTTATAGATATGTTGACCTTTAGCTCACTGCATTCTTTTTCAGGCCTCTTAATTGCCATATCCTTATTCTTAATTTCACTGAAAGTTGTTTTACGTTGCCATAGAAGGATATGACAGCACAACTATGAAATTCAAACAAGGATCGTTCACCTTCAGTGGCAGGATAAATGTTTTGTACAGGAAAGGAAGTCACATACAGAGTGGTAAAGGTAAAGTGGAATCTGCCAGGGAACTTTTCAGCACCTCCCACCATGTTGAGAAACATGGTGGGAGGTTCTGAAAGCTAGCGCAATACTTGATTGGCAACAAGGTCTTACCAGTTTACAGTTAAAAGACTAGATATAACAAAATCCCTGGAATTCTATTCCAGCTTCTAGAAATTTCAACTGTAAAATCATGATAATCATAGTTTAGTGTTATAATGGAACATTCTACGATCCCCCGAAAGTTGATTCGCCAAAGGAATTAAGTATTGAAGTAAGGAAGTACAAGACGATTCAACTTCTGCTTGAAATCTGTCTTGACTAATCATTTACTAGCAGTATAGCCCGGCGTTGCTTGGGTGTAGTGAAAGCTTTATAACTAATCCATGGTCCTGGAGCTCAGACTCTTTGGATGTTGACACGAAAGACTAAAATGTTTCCAGTTAAAGCGAAACCGTAGACTGAAAGAAAAATGAATGGATGTAAGTCAAATTTTGATTTCCTGGTATCGATTTATACATATATATATTATCGATTTTCTGCACTATTTTAAGAACTGCAACCTTGAAGCTTCTGAATATTGTTTCTTATGTCTTTGCCTATGAGTGTATCAAATTTGATTAAAATCGGACCACTCCTTCTATAACCCGATTTTTTTCGATTTTTGATATTTATCGGGGGAGGGGGTACCTCAACACAAAACCTAGCTAAGAACACTCGCAGATTATTATAGTACAACTGTGTAAATTTTCAAGAAAATTGGTTCAGCCGTTTTGGAGACTATAGGTAACGGATACACGCGCACACACACACACGCACAGTTCTATTTATAAATAAGTTTAGATGAACTCTGTTACTTATACTTTTTCCATACAATAAACACCCCTTACGTGTTTTACACTCTGAATTTACCTTGTTATTCATATCATAGAGGAAAATTAATCAGAACAATTACCATGAAAATATTTACAGGAAAGCAACACTACAGCAGTGAGACAGTGATTAAAGCTAAGATGCCAGATTAAGATCAATAAAATTGCAGATTCTTTGGCAAAATAGGTTTGCTTTTGTTTAGTGGCATATCAATACCTATGGGTTATTTAATGCCAAAATCTAAATATTTTATACACAATTTTATGGCTTCAACTAAATATTTTGCATACAATTTCATACTTTTCAAGGCAAACATATGTTTAGATATAGTTTAGATCTAAATGTATTGCTGGTAATTTCGTTAGAGAAATGTGTTTTTTATACTTTAATACTGATTGTCATTTTGCTATAAAAATAAATTACTACTGGCAATTTTTACCATAAATACTTTTCTGGTAATTTTACTATGAAAATATCTAAACTTATTTAAAAATGGAACTTTGTCTGTGTGTGTGTCCATTACCTATAGACTCTGAAATGGCTGAACCGATTTTCTTGAAAATTTACACAGTTGTACTATAAGCGTGTGTGAGTGTTCTTAGCTAGGTTTTGTGTCAAGGTACCCCCTGATAAAAATTGATAATTGAAAAAATCTGGTTATAGGAGTGGTCCGATTTTAATCAAATTTGATACACTCATAGACAAAGACATAAGAAAGAATATTCAGAAGTTTCAAGGTTGCAGTTCTTATAATAGTGCAGAAAATCGATTTTATATATATATATAAGGCAAGATGTTTGTGTGTGTATGTATCTGTTTATCTGCCTGTATGTCTATTTTTTTCAGCCCAAACGTATTTTTGTCTTTTGGAAACCACCAAACAAAATTCAAAACACTACTTTCCCATAACTGGGGTCCTGACAAGTGTTACCACCTCGGGTCAGAGTGGACCTGTAAAAAACAGCAATTAAAAAGTGGTTTCACAATCCTGAAGATCTTCAATCTTCTGATTGAAGATCTTGCTGCTGGATGTAGTTTATCATCATACCCAGGACTAGGTTATTAATTACCAGAAATAAATGGCTATGAAGATTTTCAACAATTTGTCCTGCGCATTACCACTTTAGTTTCTGTCAGGTCCTCTGCAGTACAGATGAAACTAGATGACCTTCCCATTGCACAAGAGAACAAAAATGTGATATAACAGGTTGTTTTTTGCAGTACTCTATGCCTTTGCTGGTTTGAAAGTTTAGAAGCTCTAGTTAATTTATCATACAGATGTTATAGTCTGATGACATTCATTTACCCACTCATATTTGTAGACAGCAGATAATGTTAGTTTCACATAGATATGTTTTTTGTGTGTGTGTATATATATATATATCTATATATATAATGTATGTATGTATGTATATATATATATATATATATATATATATATATATATATATATATATGATTGATTGAGCACTCTGGAAGAATGGTAGACTTTGAAAAACAGTAGCTACTCTAGCAACTACGCATTGTTCATTCAGCAATGAATTAGAACACTCTCAGCTATTGGGTGTGTATAATGATAATATACATGCTAAAAAGTCTGCCTTCTACCAAGTGCCCATAGCTTAGAGGTAGAATCGCCGACTGACGCCAATTTGGTCAGGTTTCAATCCTGTAATCGGAGTCTAACCGTACTGATGAGCTGTGATACAGCGAAACAGATTTGTCTGCAGATGACTATATATACGTGTGTATACGTAAAAAAAATTTGATCTGATGAGAGGCTTTTTTTTTTTTTTTTTTTAAGAAAATATGATTTTTATGAAACATTTTTTGTAAAAGATCATCTCTTTAAAATATTCATGAAATAAATATCACTAATGGATTTGTAAATTCTTCCAATTTAATTTCATTATAATACTGTTAAATTATAATCATTTCTCATTGGCTTATGATACCCCTGTGTAATTTACCTTACAAATTACCAAGGATTGTACTTATATATATAAAATGTATATTTGTTTCATAAAAACATAGGTATGCCCACAGTAGCAGAAACGTTAATTTTTTTTTATTATATATTTTGTAAATTTTGCAATTATTATATTTACGAAAAAATATAATTGTGAATAATAATTAAATTATAATTTTATTTTTATAAAAATGGGTAAATTAAACCTTTTTAATAGTTTTTTTTTTCTTAGAAATGAAAATATAAAAAAGAAAAACTGATTGTTATTTGCATTTGAACTAATCTTAATTTCATGACACTGTTTTGGCTGTTGGCACAACAATCAAAACAGTGTCATGAAAACGAGAACATAAGTTCAAATACAAATAACATAAATAATCAATTATGGCTTTTCTCTGGTGTTCGACAATCTGGGTGTTTTGGGGAAACACACCTATTCCTCAGATAATGGACTCTCGCTCCTATATTAATAAGAGTTAACAGGAAGTTCTTGAAAAGTTCTTAGGAGTTCTAGAGAGTTCTTTAGAGTTCTATTGGGGGTTCAGTAGAACTACTAGTTAATTCCAGTTTGGACTTAGTTGAACTAAAGCAGTTGATATTAGTTGGCATTTAGATGAATACTAAGGAGTCAGCTTTCAGTAGAAAATTACCAAGGTCCTAACATTTTGGGTACGTTAAGTCGATTAGCAACCAACATAGCACGATCATAACCTTCAGTGTGAAAAACTACTTCTTCACAACACTGGGTTACTATTAAGAAAATTTGTACTGATCCTTTTATTTAATCTATGTGGGCAGATAGTTATTGTTCTGCTTTCTATATCAAGGGATTATCTCACTTTTTTCTTTACAACTGCTAAGTTATTGTGCTACCTGTTTTTTTTTGTTTTTTTTTAACTACTCAGCTCAGGGATTGAACTCATTATCATTGTTACTTCATTTATAAGCTAATACACTAGAGCTATAAAAGAAAAAAAAAACTAGTCATAAACCAAGGTTTCTTTACTCTCTCTTTTCTCCTCCTCTTTTTCTCCCAAATTGTATCCGCTGATGAAGACTTGAGAATTCATTAGGCAAAATCCTTGTGATAACAAAATCTGCAGCACAAATGAGTTCAATTCTCTCAATAAAATTTACCAGGTTTTAATGACTCTTATTGAATTTATAGGCAAGGATTGTAAATCTTTCTTTCTCTTGGCTGACAAATCATAAAATCTGCCATGTACTTAAGTGTAGCTATTTACTTATCTACCTCCTTAAAAGCCAGAATTATTGCCAAAAACTTGTCTCTAAATGCATGCTGGGAAAAAAACTTTCTAAAATCACTCATTCTATCTTTGTGAGAACCCAAAGAGCATTCTGGTCCAAATCCTCTCAACAGTGGAAGGAACCAGGAGACAAGTAGACAAAGTTAAAATAACCATTCTCTGTGTGAATATTCACTCAGTTGTCTCGGACAGCTTTTCACTGACTGCCAGCTTTTGCTTCAGGCCATTGTTTGGTTCTCATTTGTATTAAGGAGAATAAAACTGGGAAAGGATTGAAAACTGAAGGTGATATATCAGTCAGTTAAGTGCCATACGTGAAACACACTTGGGCGATCATGTCTCAAAAGAGACATGACTGCCTGGGCAGAAGATTATCCCGCAGTAGGTTGCTGTTGCTTTCTGCGGTAGACTGGTTGTTGACCAAGGCTGTAGAACCCAAACTGTCCTATTATTTGACTCCTAGCTAGAGGGAGAAGTGATGTATTATATTATTACATAGTTATTAGTGGGGGATCATTTTATTACTTCATAACAATAGAAAACCGATCCCCTACTTTATGACCAGTAGAAGCCTTAATCATGATTCTAACTATTATATTCAGTCAGTCAGTTGAGTGTCATACGTGATAGATGCTTTGGCGATCATATCTCAAAAGAGACATGACTGACTGGACACATTATCCCGCAGTAGGTTGCCATTGCTTTCTGCGGTAGACTGGTTGCCGGCCAAGGCTATAGAACCCAATCTGTCCTGTTATTTAACCCATAACTGGAGGGAAGAGACTGATTAATACCTTTCCCAAGGGTATTTGCACGTGAGTGAATGCAATGAATATCACAGTATAAAAGTCACTGGTATGATTGTCTAGAAAATTTTTTTTTTCTTATCACCCCAAGCAAGGTGGTAATGCCACTGAAGCGCAGGGGGCTACGTAAGAGTGAAAAGATTTGAAAAGAGAAAGCCGCAAACCACATCCTAAGCAGGGAACAAGGGATGAGCTTCTTCACCTGTTCAATAGACATGGGTGGAGTGTGAACCGGGCGATAGTTTAGTCTATCAACTCCAATTGAGGAAAAATATATAAATAAATAAATAAAAGAGTGAAAAGAGTGGAGAAGAGAAAGCTGGAAACCACATCCTAAGCAGGGGAAAAAGGGTATCTGGAAATGAAAAACCAAACTATTTTTGAAAGTCAACTCTCTTAATTCTTACAGTTGAAATGGCCAGATGTAACTGTAAGTTCTTTTCCTTGGTGAGAAAGATAAGTCAGTTCCTATAAATGGGTTCTTTTTAATCATAGATTCAGCAAAAACCACTCTGAGGTGGCAGTAGTTAAGTGACACTTGGCATCATGTCCTTGCTGCTTCTGACTTCTATAATGACAGCCTAACAGGCTAGATCTTCTCTTTGGACAGTGAACTCCATCTCAGTCTCTTTCTTCATATCTTCTTCCTCTCACTGACTGTGTTACTGTCCAATTATGCCTTTGGTTACCTTGACAAGTGACTTGTGACCCTGACTCGGATGGCACTATCTAGAATGGTAACAATATTAACTGTTTCTTTCATAAAAAATCATTTGGCATTAGTTGACCAAGCAGCCAGTAATACTGTTAGTTGAAATTTATAAAATTATTCACGTAAAACAATTTTTAAGAAACTAGTTTTTTTTTTTTTTTTTTTTTTTTTTTTTAGTCCAGTAGCTGTTGTCACTTTTACTGAAACTGATGGAGAAGGTGGGGGTCCATCCTAACCTTTTATTTGAAGATTTGTGGTCACGTCCTGTTGAAACACTGCATAACTTTCGATGACTGTATGGTAACCAATGTCAAGCCTGGTCAGTATGTAAATGCCTGACTGTTTGGGAATACCAGATTCTGTAAGCTTCGATGTGCAGGTGGTGTAAGTGATAATAGCTCAGAATTGTTAATCAAAAAGCAAAGTTCCAATTCCAGTTGGGTTCATTATATTTGCTTGCATGTAAATATCCTTAGGAAAGGTATGAATTCACTTCTTCTCCATCTATAGGTTAATTAGTAAGGCTTAAGCATTATTATCCAAAAAAAACAATTGCATGAAAGTATTTAGATTTCTGCATCAAATAACCCATAGAGGTTGAAAGGTTTGATAGTCTACCTATTTTTTATTTGAATAATGGGAGACGTCAGCATATTCATTATATTATTATTTTCTCATGTTATATGTGCTATCCATTTCGGTTGTTGCGACTGTTGGGTGTCCTCAATTTATGTGGTTTTTATTATCTGGTACAGCCCTTTCTCTGATTCTACAGCACCAGTCCGCAATGTTCAAAGAAGGATGAACTTGATAAAATATTGATTTCATATATGCTCTCATTAATAGATTTTACTGGACGTAAATTAAGGGATTGGTTCTTATAGTAATTAAGTAATAAACTAATTCCTTAATTATTGCACATTAATCAGTTGAGTTTGAATTCTGGTTGAGGTCATTGCATTTACTTTTGCACAAATATTTTCAGTAAAAGTGAATGAATCCACCTATGGATTAAATAGCATGGTTTCTCTAGCTGTGGTTGGTTACTAGTCTAGAGGAAAAATGCTGAATTCAAAACCATGTGTAGCTCTGGTGAAGTGTATACTATGCAGATACCAAAAGGATCATAGATTTCTCAAGGACTATGATCTGGTGTGCAATTGATGTAATAAAAATATTTTTTTTTTATATTTGACACTCAAGTATTCAAACTGTCCAAACCCCAACTGTACATATTGCTCATCCCTTGTTTCCTGTTTAGGATGCGGTTTCCGGTTTTCTCTTTTCCAATCTTTTCACTCTTTCCTTTATTTTTTTTTTTTCAATTGGAGTAGATAGACTAAACTATTGCCCGGTTCACACTCCACCCATGTCTATTGAACAGGTGAAGAGGCTCATCCCATGTTCCCTGTTTAGGATGTGATTTCCGGCTTTCTCTTTTCCAATCTTTTTACTCTTACGTAGCCCCCTGCGCATCAGTGGTGTTATCACCTTGCTCGGGGTGATATGATTAAAAAATAAAAAAATTTACAATGACATAAATAAAATAATTCAGGAAGTTATGCAAACAGTGGCACTTTTATCATAAACTCAGATTTTGAAAGCCGATATTTAACAGGGTTGGGTTTAAGTGCGTTGAATGCTGAAGGGTTATAGTTGCCTGAAAGACGATAGAGCAGATTAGTAAATACCTTTTTTCAGGTAAGATTATGGTGTTGTAATACATGGCAGCATCATCACAAATAATGTAGAATTTTTTTTTTTTTCATAATCTGAGCAAGGCGGTAACGCCACTGATGTGCAGGGGGCTACATAAGAGTGAAAAGATTGGAAAAGAGAAAGCCGGAAACCACATCCTAAACAAGAAACAAGGGATGAGCCTCTTCACCTGTTCACTAGACGTGGATGAAGTGTGGCAAAGAGTGAAATTTTTAGAGCTAATATTTACGGGGATTGGATTAAAGTGTGTTAAGACTAAATTTGCCTGAAAGATGGCAGATGATAATTTTTTTTTTTTTTTTTTTTTTTATAACATTTCACTCCAAGTAAGCGAGACCACTTATCGTGTTCAGATGGTTAAAGAGAAAACAGAGTACAGGGGTGCCGAAAGGATATAAGATGCATGGTATTCAAGGAGATAGAAGATGGCAATTAACATTGCATTTAAATTTTTGTAGGTTGTATCTATTTGGGAAGCAATTAAATAGAAGGGGCTTCAACAGGCATGAAGTGTAAGGAAAAAAAAACTGTTAGTATAGAAGAGATAGTTATATTTAACTATTTTAGTGGTAAAATGGTGGGACCTAGATGCCAATCTAGTAACATGAGTAAGTTAATGTGGTTGGGGCACAAGGAGAAAAATGCTTGTCAGAGCAGTTGCCTTGAAAAGTTGCCTTGTAGAAAAGGCAAAAGGAAGTCATGTTCGTGAGAAAGTGACTGAAGTTGGGATGTCATATATATATATATATATATATATATATATATACACACACACACACACACAAAATAGTCTTTTATAATAACAGTAACGGTTATTTTTTTTTTCCTCTATATTGTTTTTCTTGGACTGGAAGGAGTTGAGTGATTTTTTTCAATTATAAATTACTTTTGAAATACACAATGTATTTTGCTCATTGGAAACATTAAATTTAATCTATGAGCTTGAAATTGAAACTAAAATAAAAGCTTCAAGAATTATTTTTCATTTTAAATCTTACATATTGCTTTTCTTTGGAGGTACCTAGAATACAACTGAGATATTTAAATATTTCTAGTTGATTGATTTTGACATCTCCAAGTTGTAATTTGCATGTTGGTCTGCCCCTTTTACTGACAACCATGTATTCTTTCTTCTTGCAATGTTTAGTCCTTTTTGTTTACTTTCCTTTACTATCTTTTTGTAAGTTTTCTTTAGTTTCCTTTCTTTGTCCATTATTGACACTGCATCATTTGTATAACTTATATTGATAAGGTTGTGGCTGTCAGTAATGAATCCTGGTAGGCCTTTTTTTTTTTTTTTTGTTTTCCTTTCTCTTTTAAATTCTTCATTTATGATCATCTAACTGCAGATTCGTCATTGAGAATATGAAAGGGAGAAAAAGGTTTCTCTTTAAACAGACACACCTGATTTTGAGACACTTCACTAACTGAAAAACTAACTCAACATATATAGAGATTTTTTTCTTTCGTTTTTTTTTTTTTTTTTTAAAATCATATCACCCTGAGCAAGGCAGTAACACCACTGATGTGCAGGGGGCTACGTAAGAGTAAAAAGATTGGAAAAGAGAAAACCGGAAATCACATTATAAACAGGGAACAAGGGACGAGCTTCTTCACCTGTTCAATAGACGTGGGTGGAGTGTGAACTGGGCGATAGTTTAGTCTGTCTACTCCAAATCTAAAAAGAAAAATGTTGGTGGATTGCTAAGTTTTAACTTAGTTAAAGTCCAGTCAAAGAGATTTCTGCTACAATTTAAAAAAATTAAAGAAAGCCAATTAAACATGAAAAGTTTAAAATTAAGCCAAAAAATGACTTACTTTTAAGAATATTTCAAACAA
>JBBBDQ010001838.1:1042500-1047500 GCA_037127315.1 Ascarosepion bandense | reverse complement strand
AGATGGCATTACCCTCATGGCTGTAGCATCAACAAATCCTAAGAGATGTTATGTATGACAGAAAAATGTCTACATTGGCAGCCCTTAGACAAGAAATTGAAAACGCTTGTACAGCAATCCCAGTGGACACTTTTGCAAACGTTGCCCAAGAAGTACAAATAGGCCAAAAATTCTGTAGACTCATCAGGAAAGAAAAACAAAACTTGCCTCTTGTAGTTTTATCAATTTGAAATAACACTGTTTACTGTAGTATTTTCTCGACTGATAGCATTACCCTCATAGCAGTAGTATCCTAAAGGATATGTATCACAGAAAACCGACTACAGAAATCCCAAACCTAGAGAATTGAGGTTCTTTACAGAAATGAATTGAAAGTTTTATTGTATTCAGTTGCTCATTTACAGTGTATGACAAAAATCTGCCATTGATTCTCCTGAGAAAATTTTGAAGATTTGTATGGCATTCACAAATCTTTATAAAAAGGGTGATTTTAAACCTTCACAATAGGAAAATATCAAGGCAAATGTATGTTCTTTTTAGTCTGGTTTATCTTTCATTTTCTTTGTTTTCTGTTTTGTCTGTTTTTGTTGTTATTGCAGGGTTGCTATCTGACTATATTTTGTTGTTATCAGACTTTTTATCCCCCTTTGTGTGGGGATGCTTATGATAGTTGTTTTTAGGTGTACTATATATATATATATATATATATACTAGCTGTATAGCCCGGTGTTGATCGGGTGTAATGAAAACTTTAAAACTAGTCCATGTTCCTGGAGCTCAGACTCAGCCTAAAGAATATTTGTGTGAAGTTTGGTGAGAATCGGATAAAAATTGTGGATTTTTTATGAAGGACATACAGACAGATAAACAAACACACACAAACATCTTGCCTTATATATATATATATATTATTGATTTTCTGCATTATTGTAAGAACTGCAACCTTGAAACTTCTGAATATCGCTTCTTATGTCTTTGTCTATGAGTGTATCAAATTTGATTAAAATCGGACCACTCCTTCTATAACCCAATTTTTTGGATTTTCATCAGGGGTACTTTGACACAAAACCTAGCTAAGAACACTTGCAGATGCTTATAGTACAACTGTGTAAATTTTCAAGAAAATCGGTTCAGCCATTTCGGAGACACACACACACACACACAAAGTTCCATTTATAAATAAGTTTAGATATATATATATATATATATATATAATTATAAGAAAGTGAAAGAGCATGTAGATTAAAACCTACTGCTCAAGCATTTACTTCTTATAAAGAGTGCTCGATACAGAGTAGAGCTTAACATTGTAATTTTGCTGTTACAATTGTTGATAAAAACATATCAGTACGCAAAAATTTTCATGTTTCAGAACAATACTATTTTTCTTTGGGTAATATGTTAAAATAAATGGTGGAAATTATTTATTTTGAAAATATAAGACGAATTCATGGTTATTTAGAAAATTAGGGAGTGGCATTTGGAGAAAACACTGTAAATGTGTTGATATTGTTCAATCAAAAATGAGAATTAGGTAACTATAGAATTTTAAGATCTAGGTTGCAGGATGGCCTGGTGTCTAAACAGGTCGCGTTTTAATTTTGTCTGGATAAGATACATAATGGGACCATAGATTTTTTTTAAAGACAATAATTAAAAAAGAAACATATGGTTCCAGTTTGTATCTTATGCAGTTATATAAGTAATGACCAATACTCAGATGTTAGTTGCTGCGGAAAATTGTAATCAACCTGGGGTGCTGCCGTTGTTGTTGCTCGATGAATTAATAGCAGTGGATTCAAATAAGTGCTGGATCATAGGATTTACCAGACCACAGAGTGCCAGATTAAAAAGCTCAGATTTGCTGAAATCTCTTGACACACTTACAAATTTGCCTGTAGATTCAATACTGTTGCCATATCTGGTCAAGTGCTCCTGCTATTCATCTTGAGATTCTTAATGAAATCCAAAGGAGCGTCTGCGATATAATCAATCCTGACTTGGCAGCCCGCCTTAAGTCGCTTTCTCATCAATGTGATGTGGCTTCCCTCTGTCTTTTCTACAAGTAGTTTCATGGCAACTGCTCTGACGAGCCTTTTTTACCTGGTACTCAACCACATGTATTTACTCATGCTGCTAGATTGGCATCAAGGTTTCACCCTTTCACTGTTGAAGTAGTTAAATCTAATCATCTTGTCTACTGTAAAAGTTTCTTTTCTTGTACTTCCTGTTTGTGGAACTCCCTTCCATTTGCCACCTTCTCTGATAGCTACAATCTCCAAAAGTTTAAATGCAACGTCAATTGCTACTTTTTATCTACTTGATTTTCATTCATCTCTTATCTTTTCTTTGACATCCCCTGTACCTTTTGTACTTTCTTTTATTCTCTTGTAACTCCTTGCCCATCTGTCTTGCCTTGCTTGGGGTGACATGGTTATAAAAAAAAATGTCCCTTATGTTTTCTTAGCCAAGACAGATTCAATAAAAAATTTACACTAACAAAACAGGTAATTATGCAAAACTGTTCTAATCCTCAGTCTCAGTCATGTAATTAGTATTTGGTATGGTTAGGATCTGCTGGTATCTTCTATCTGCCTTGTCCTTTCAGAACGTAGGCGATCATGGTTTTCCACGTCTCCACATCCTTGGTGGCTCTTCTGTTACACCATTCAACCCCCGTTCTGTATTCCACCTGCTCAGGCCCTTCAAATATGTTATTTGCTGCTTTCCCCGGGTCTCTTTTCCCTCCCGGGTCTCCCCCCCCCCGTCTCTTTCCCCCCGGGTCTCTTCCAAAAGGGATCTTTCCCCCTCTATCTGGCCTGTTAGTATCAGGTTCTCCAAGCCCTCCATCCTCATTGCATGTCCCAGGAACTTCAACTGTCTCTTCCTCAGTATTAATTTTCTCTTTTCGTTTCCATCCTTTTCAAAACTTCATCATTGCTCGCATGCCCGATCCATGATATCCACAGCATCCTTCTGTAGAACCACATTTCAGTGACTTCAAGTCTTTCCTTCATCTTTGATGATATTGTCCAGCATTCACTGCCATATTGAAGAACCAGCGTCACAAAGCAATCCAATACTCTTTTCTTTGTTTCTAGCAAAATTTTCCTGTTTCTTAATACTCTATTCAGCTTCTAGAACGTGTTTTGCCATGCCAATTCGCCTCCAGAGCTCTGTCGTACTTTGACTTCTGTTAGAACACTTCCCAGATATTTAAATTTTTGTACCTGTAATTGGCATTTGGAACTGCTCTTTTTGCTGATGGCCATGTATTCGGTTTTCTTGCAGTTTATTTGTAGTCGTTTCTTTTTACTCACTTCAGCTACCTTCTGTAGGAGGTCTTGTAGTTTCCTTTCTGTGTTTGCTATCAGCACTGTATCATCTGCGTAACTTATGTTTTTTTTTTTTTTAATCATATCACCCTAAGCAAGGCGATAACACCACTGATGCGCAGGGGGCTACGTAAGGGTAAAAAGAATGGAAAAGAGAAAGCCAGAAACCACATCCTAAACAGGGAACAAGAGATGAGCCTCTTCACCTGTTCAATAGACATGGGTAGAGTGTGAACTGGGCAATAGTTTAGTCTATCTACTCCAATTGAAAAAATAAAATAAAGAGAGAAAAGAGTGAAAAGATTGGAAAAGAGAAAACCGGAAACCACATCCTAAACAGGAAACAAGGGATGAGCCTCTTCACCTGTTCAAAAGATGTGGGTGGAGTGTGAACCGGGCGATAGTTTAGTCTATCTACTCCAATTGAAAAAAAAAAAAAAGAGATTTGCTTTGCTGTTTTAAAGATTGGGCTTTTCAGAAGGAAGAACAAAAAAAAATCTGAAAAGATTTAATTTTTTTTTTAAATAAATTATAATACATATTTGTTGTTCAAATTGTGGATTCCAATGACAAATCCTGGCATAACATCTAGGGTCCTTCAAATAGTCTCCCTGTACAAGTTGAATAGATCTGGTGAAAAGACACATCCTTGCCTTCCGCCCCTTTCTATCTTTGTATATCTGCTGAATTCAGTACCTGTCCATATACCAGCAGTTTGCTGCCAGTTAGGTTATTTCTTTTATTTTAATCTATCTATAGCCTACATATCATTACCCTCCCACGCAACCTGTATCTCATGACCCTCACCTCCTTGACACCCTACCAGTATATCATGACTGTTGCTTTCTACTCCACCCTGTATAGCATTAGTCCCATACACAAAACTTATCCACCCATATGTGAACTCTTCCACATCCACAGAACATGTGTAGATTCTCATTCACCTCCACAACCTGCAACTACATCTTCCTCCACCCATGAAAAAAATATTTCTCTCTCACCCACCCCTGTGAATAAATTCCTAAAAAAAAAAAAATCTGGATAACAGGTCAAGACAATTTCTTTCTTTCTTTCTTTCTTTCTTTGTTTTTCTTTTCTGATAAACTGAAAAAAAATTCCTGTTAGTTAATCTTACTTATCATTTGAACATTTCCAAAACATTCTTAGTAAATATTTGAAGATCAAATTAAAAAAAAAAATTTTAACATTTGCAATTTTGTAAGTTCATGAAGTCTGTGTATGTATATATATATATATATATATATATATATATACACACATTGTCCTACATTGATGGCACAACTCACTTTCATGTCTTATGCAATCATCAGTGCATTTTTCAAACTGACCGTTTAATAGATTTATAAATTTGGATTTATGTTCATTCAATGTTCATGGGAGCTAAATTTTATAAAGTTAGGTTAGTGCTTTTTAATAACGGTTAAAATTTAAATATTTTAGGATTACTTGCAAATAAAAAATTTTAAAACTAAAAGCTATTATAATGCTGGAAGATGAAATCAAAGGAGCATAATTCATAATTATTAATAGTAATATTTGTGGGGGAAGTAAGAGTCAAAACAGTGGAAACTGTATCAGTCGAGGCTTAAGAATTTTCTACAAGGCATAATTTAAATCTCTTTTCTATTGTAAGATTTCGATTTA